>VZUI01036402.1:0-22001 GCA_013401135.1 Cettia cetti | reverse complement strand
AGAGAAGAGAAGAGAAGAGAAGAGAAGAGAAGAGAAGAGAAGAGAAGAGAAGAGAAGAGAAGAGAAGAGAAGAGAGCTGGGATTGAGTGACATCCCTGTAGAAGCTATTTGGATCAGCTGCCTTTAAAAATCTTGATGTGATAATAACCCTGATAGTCAGAATGCTTATCCAACTACATAAATATGAATTCAAGCCCTACATTCAGGCATAAATAACTCTCTATTCCTGGAGTTTTCTTCCTCGTGTTGTCAGCTAAGAAATCAAATTATCCATTTATTTGTTTTGTGATATTGAAGCAAGGCAAGACATGGGATGGTGAAGATGAGAATACAGACATTAATTTTCTAAATTCATTCTTCCTGAAGAATAATAGACTTCAGTTGAAAACTTACCAAGAATTTAATTATTCAAACAGAATACAGAAATTTTTCTCTCTCTTTGTGGTGACCAAATCCTCGCTGTGCTTCACAGGGGTTGGCTGTGAAGTTGTTCTCTCCCAGAAGGTACCACAGGATAAGATTCTGGCAATTAAAGCCCTGTCTTACCATGTTTGTGCTGGCAAGGCAGGGAGTGTTGTGTGTGAGTGGGTGGCAGGAAATGTGAAGGATGAGCTGTCAAGGAGTTTGGTGTGAGTAGGCTGCCTTCATGTCCCTTAATTTTGTCTGTCCACATAGCAGTTTTATTTGATGCTGCAGCATTATGCCAACCTTTGGCAACTGGCAGCGAGGCCTCAAGGGAACAGGAGCAAGGTGGGTATAATCAGAGCAGTTTACATTTTCTATTTCCAGCTTATTCCTGCAGTGGAAGGTTGCACTGTCGTGTATATGGTTCTTCTGGGGAATTACTTGCATCTTTTGGGGAATCTGCGTGAGTGAAACCATTCTCTGCACCTTCTAAGGAATAGGGGAGGAAGACAGTCTGCTTTTTGTCCATGTGAAAACCTGTCCTCAGGAGAGGATGCTAGAACACACACAAAGAATGAGTCTTAACACACAGCAGGCTTGCCACGTGGCTATCAGCACCACAACCTCTCTGAGTACATTTCAAACAACAAATGCAAACTAGTAGATTAAACAATGAGAAAGCAAAGGTGGATAATTTTAAAGTCATATGAATTGCTCTATAAATGTCTGTTATCCTCAGCAAGGCTTATGTGTCACTGCAAAATGCCACACGGTGTAGCAGTGCTTGTTTGTTTCCTTCTGCAAAGGCCAATTCTCCAGGCAAGACAAATGACAAGTGAGTATATCCTGGTGGCCAAATATTTGCCAAAAGTAAAATCAATCTTTTTTGCTTTTCTCACTTTTTTTTTCCTCCCTTTTCTGCCACAGTTTGCTTCAAAGCTAAGCAGAAGCTCGAGGTAATGTCCCTTAATTCCTGTGCCCCTGTTCAGGCAGTGTCATGCCTGCTGCAGTAGGTCAGGCCCTCAGCTGTTCTAGGAACCCTTGTTGATTTATGTGGCCAATAACACAGTCCATAACAACTCCCCAAACACTGCTTTTGAACCATTATCAAAAGATGAGTCATGGGAACCATCCAGTCCCGATCTCCCCTCAGAGGGTGACTTTCTTCCTTGGAAGAATCAGGTTTTATCCCTTCAGCATCTCCATCTGCTCTCTCATGTAATGCAGGATCCCATTCCAGATGCCTCCAGACCAAGCAGAGCTCTGGGGACTGCTTTTCACTGTGGCAAAGGGGTAGATGATTCCCCCCCTCATTTTAGTGCTGCCCAATTCCCTAATCACTTCACAAAAAGCAAAACACGAATTTGGTTCAGTCTGATTTGGTTCAGACTGAGCAGTGCTGCAGGTGCAGTGGCAGGCTGAGGTGGGAACACACCCAGAAGTGTCACCAAGTCACTGGGTGCAGTGCACTGCTCACTGGCCAACAGCCAATACCTTCACAAACCAAACTCACTGGATTTGATAAGCCCAAAACATGTGAGACTTTGCCCTTTTACTGACCTCTCAGAATTAAAGCTACTGCTGAAGGTACTGGAGAGTGGGGGGAAAACCAAGAAAACAGAAAACCCCCTGTAGCTTTCTCCAGTTCCTGTGTTTCCTGCAAAGTTTTCTTTGCTTCTTATAGAAAGCATCGAGTCCTACCTCACAGGTTTACTTTGAAGACATTTTATTTCTGTCATTCCAAATTCCTTTTCAAAAGAAGGACAAGGGCTGAGATGCGCTTGCCAAATGTAGATTAATTCAAGATAGTAGCAGAACATCCTACCCATTTATAGTGAAATGGCTTAATATTAATCCCATCATTAGCAGTGTAATTCCCTAAAAAATGTATGATAGAGAAGACAGCAAAGTAGAGCAAACATCCAGGGTTAAAAGTGAAGCAGCAGCAGCCTTTCAAAGCTTTTTAAATTTAATTAGAATGATGCTGATAATCTCAGATCACCTGTAGAACCTATGTCTCTATGAATTGAACATGGGTAGCAAATCCACCTGAGGGGAGATTTCCTCTTTTGTCACCGCTTTGGAAATATCTGATTTACCCAGGTTGGATTATTAATTATCCCTTAGCAAGATTCCTCTGCTACAAATAGGTAAAAAAAAAAAAAAAAACAAAAAACAAAACAAACCAAAAAAAAAAAAACAAAAAACAAAAAAAAAACAAAAACCAGAGCATCTAAGAAAAGTAACAGAGTATCTTTTCTGTCTCCTATACTTGGGAAGATATAAAGACTTATGCATGTCTGGATATTATCTCTTGTTATCCCACAAATATTGCATATTTTGGAAAAAAAAATAACAAAACCAAAGTTTCACACATTATATACTGAAAAATGTCCACAAATGTTTTCCATTATGTAGTTCATGTGAGAAGATGTGTATCCCATACAATACAGGAAATTCAGTTCAATATCAGAAGCTTCTAACCTTAATTAGTGAGTTAAGATCTTGCTAGCAAAAAATTAAGGTATATTTTTGTTGCTTTGTTGCATTCAGACTGTATAATGCCTTTTTTCAGGACTTTGACACTGGGTGAGTTGGATTCCTGGTTTGCCACTTTGAAATAATATTTATATTTCCCATGCCATGATTTACAGAGAAGCTCCCCTTTCTCCCAAACCTCTGCCACACACTACTATTCTTCTCCTCAATTCATGCTCAAGAAGAACCATCTCTGGGCTGGAGCAGAGTTCAGTGTGTGTGGCAGGGTGTGAAGGGATTTGGGCAGCAGCAATCCAGAATAAACTTTCACTGTGGTAGGCAGGGCACACACAGTTCTGTGAGGGAAGGAGTATTTGGGCGTGGCAGAAAAAGCAGTGTTGATAGATTTGCCTACCTGCAGATACAGAAATCCTGCTGAGTTTTGTGGTCTTTTACAAGCTCTTTAATTGCTTTAGCAGTACTCTTTTCCATATTAAAATAATCTTTCTCAAGATCCTGGGTAATTGCCCTTCTCTGTTTTAATTCAGCAATTGTTTATCACTGCAGTGAAGCAGGAGGCTTGGCTTTGTTTGACTTGGTCTATGCCTCACTGCAAGGCCCTGTCCCTGCCCCAGAAAAGCAATCTTCTTTCCTTGGCACCAATGGCACCTCACCCCAGTCCTGACAGAATAAGAATAATCGCTGGGATATTGCTTTATGACTTGCAATTGTTAAATTACCACAGCCTTGAAAAATTCTATTTGCATCTGCATTCGTGAACTTTTTAATCCATCCGAGAAGAAAAATCAGCTTAAAGAAATTAGGTTCTCATCTTAAGTACAAAAGGGCTATGAATTATCATGATGCCCAGGTGATGTGCAGTAACATAAATTTATTTGGATTTGTTTTGGATTATGTGACCAGAGGTTTAGAGCTGTTTTAGCAGTGTTGTGCTGGTAGAACTATTTAAGGTCTCCATGTCTGTAGTTGCAGCCTATGCTTTGTGTGGTTTTTATGGGGTTTAATTTTCTTTACACCAATGAATCCCACAGAACTCTCCTTCCCCTAAAAGTTACCAGATAAACCACATCTCTGCCTAACACATTGTGACTGGGGGGTGATCATTGACCAGTTCTGGACAGCAAAGCCAGCTTTATCCCCAGTTGTATTCTCTCACAGATTTGACAATCTCTCACCAGATTGCAATCCCAGCAGTAGGCCCTGACAGTGTCCAGAAACACTTTTGAAAGGGTCCCAAATACTTTCCTCCTTGTCTAACATCGCTATCTCAACTTCTTCATATCTCCTCTGGAAACTCTGTTCACCTTTTAGGAAGCCTCTCTGCAAGCTACTTTATCAATAATGCATAATTTAATTTTTCTATTAGTGACTTAAAGAAATGAAATTTTAAACACTGCATTAATGTGTGATGTATGAGATGAAGGGTGCTTAGTGGAAATTCATTAAGACTCACCATTAATTTTCCACTCTTCCCTGCTGCATCCATTTTGTATCTGTGCTCAGAAGTAATCCTGACCAAACTTTTATTTTACTGGATTTTGTCACCCCTGGCAGTGACAGGTACCGCTCCCAGCAGTGGCAGCAGCTGCATGAGATGAGCAGAGGAAACCTTTTCATCCTGAGGTCTGTGCTTGGGCATAACATGGAGCTGAGACCCAGCCCAACCCTGATTCACAGCACACCTTGTCCTTTCTAGGACAGCTCTTGCAGGGATGTGCAGCCTCACCAAGCTGCCTGAGTGCTTCATGCTTTTCACTTTGTGCTGTTAAATGAATTGGGATTCAATTGCAGCTACCACAGCTGCAACATCACACAGGCACAGCACTTGGAAATGGTTTGTATGCCACAGTTTGAGAGCCCCTGACAGATCAAGATGCAGTCAGAGGTGAAATTTACTTCAGAGACTCTATTGATTCCTGGGTTTATTTTGCAGGAATTGGGCCTGGTAGCTATTGAAAGCAATAAAAAAGATTCTCTTCTGCAGGCACTACAGCAGGGTTTTCTGTGTGAGGAGCCTGCCAAACTGATGGCTGTGTAAACCAAACTCTCTCTTTCATGGAGGAGTAACATTATGCACAAGTAGAGACAGTAGGAACTCTTCTTTCTCTTGCTAATGCACTGCATTTCACACCCAAAGGGCATCATTTGCTGGGAGAGTAAATATTTTGCACGTATCCTAACTGCAGTCCTGAGTATTTTTACTGTTTGAGAAGCCTAGAAAAAGAGTTTGCTCTTTCCCTTAGCGTGATCCTTTGTTAGGTTTCGTGGTGGTGCATCCCCCTCCTGCTTGGCCTGCACTATGATCTCAGAGTGACTAAAACACTCATTTCACAACAGATTTTAAATGGCATGTGTCTGGGTTTCCTTCCTTCCGTGTGGTGTTGCATGTTCCCTGAAAAACACCCTTTTTCTCTCTTCCACCAAATACATTTAAAGAAAACAGATTTTCAGCTCCTTATTCCATCAATGCTTGAGAAGAAGTCTTCAGTCTTTCATCTTAGTAAGAACTCAATTACACACCTCCTGCTCTGACCAGCAGAGGTGAAGAGAACTCTTTAAGATATCTGGAGGTTTTTTTATTGAAATCAACAGCCTGAGATAAAATCTTAGTTGCATGTTGAGTATCCATTGGGCTATGAGGGACTGGGGAGTATCTCATGGATGTGTTGCTCTCCTACAGAATTCAAGCAAGTTCCCGCCTTATATTTAATGTAGAAGTTGAGGAAATCCATAAATTCAAAGCAAGACACAGAAGAATGTACAGCATGTCCAGTGAAACTGAGCTTGCCCTGATCTTGTTCCCAAGCTGTAACGTGGCTTCATGCTCATAAAATCCAGCCCAGTTTTGCTGCAAGTTTTATGAACTTCATTCAGCTGGGAATTAACTCAATTTTCAGCCAGACAACATACCTCGATATGTGTGTGAGTGGGAGGATGGATATGTGGCAATGACATAGGTTTTCATATCTGTTTCAAATAATATTTTAGAAAACAAGAACATTAATAACAGCTTGAAAAACTAACTTCAGAACCAATTTTGTTCAGCGTAGCTTGGTTCTAATATCTGGAGCCCAAAGCTGGTGGGAGTTTGTGTCTTTGATGCCACAGCCTGGAAACTGAAAGTGAATATTCTGAGTACATCCACAGAGGGATCTGCTTCTTGGCATTCAACTCTTCCTCAATAGCTGGAAATTCCACAAGAGAGATTGCACAATTTTGGTCAATTTATTTCTGACAGAGGATAAAATATCACTGTCAAAGATGATGAAGAGAACCCCAATTATGTTTACCAAGGAAATAACCAGTACAGAGATAAGGAAATGAAGGCAGTGGGAATTCTCTCAGCCTGGTGCTGGTAGTGGTAAGCTCCACAGAGGCAGGACAATTCCAGCTTATTCCAGCTCACCTCTCATAGCTGCTCTGTCAGCTTCTTCTTTCCTGATACTAACAATCAGATCCACTGTAGTTTAGGGCTGCATATTTTCTCCCCTCTCCCTCTCTCTGCCTATACATGATGATAAAGAGAGCAGTGGTGCTGCTGTACTTGCCAAATCCAAAGTAAAAGGACTTCTGAGTGTGTTCCTGGCTCCTGGGCACTGCTGCTTTGTGCTGTTTTCCAGCAGTGCCCGTGGCCTGGGAGCCATGGAACCCCTGGATAGATGGCATGGGAATGGCGTGTCTGGAGTGCCATGACAGCTGACACACGTGGGCACAGCTCAGCCTGTGAAACAGCCTGTGCTTATGCATATTCAGCTCCTGATTAAATGTAAACTCATTATGTAAATGCACAGGCTTCGCAGAGCATTTTCACTTGCTGGGTGTTTTCTTTGGTAGATCATAAATCACTGCCATGTTAAAAATCAGTCAGTGTATAAACTATGTCAAATCCTTCATGCAGTGAAATAAGTTTCAAAATTGTATTCATTGTCATTAGGGCAATTTTTCCACCAAGAAATCATTTTTTAAATGACATGACTCAACAGACAAAAGAAGCAGTTGCAATAATAAGGTATCATTCCTGTGCAAGAGCTGATTGGAAAGTCAGAAGACAAGAGCTCTGTTACATTTTAAATTATTGAATTTTGAATTACAGAAAAGCTATTTTTGACTGCTACAAAACAAGCTGGTTGGGTTTTTTTCAGGTGTATTATCAAATTCTTCCCACAGTTCATGTGTAAATTGTATTAAAACTTGCATCCTGATTGAAAGGGAACTGTAGCTTCTTTTAATTATTGTAGGAAGAAAGGTTTTCCTTCAGAGATTTTTTTCTAAAACTACAGAAATGCAAACTTACTTCCAAGTTTCCCTTTGCTGCAATTTCCAGCAAAATGTTGGCTTTCAGTTATTAGGAAACCCTATTGCAAAGCACAAAGGAAATGCTGTTTTTCTTGCTTATAAAAGATCTGTGATTGTTTTGAGGTCTTTTTTAACAGACTGGGACACAGGTGGTTTTCCCTGAGAAGTAAGAGTGGGAAGCCAGGAAGAGGATGGTGACTGTGGCTCAGCTCTGGAGCAACTCTGCACCATCCTGAAGATGAGAACTCATCATTTTCTTCATTCTTTTTAAGTGTCTTGGGACACTTTGACTCAGAAGAAGGCACAGCTTAGTGTGGTTCCAGAAAAGCAAGAATAATGTGTGGGGGCCAAAACGAAATGGTTTTGTGATTGGGCCAATGGCTCAGGTTAAATGAGGGCTTTCCACACTTGAAAGTAATTTCTGACACAAGTGTGAGAGCAAATGGAAAAGGCCATTTTTTGAAGCAACGCCCATGCAGGTGCTCTTGTTACGTAACAGGTGTGCATATTTTGGTATTGATTAATCCTCTTGAAAATTATGCTATATTTTGTGTGGAAAGAGTGAGGGCATCCAGAAGAACTGCTGCTTAAGAAAAAGCTACAGCACAGGGGCTTCTTTGGCTGGAGTCCTGCTGTAGATGGGCACAGGCAGCTTTCCTGGGGTCTCCTCTGGAGGGCTGTTTGCTCTGTTTTTCCCTGTTTCCAGCACTCACCCGACACACAAGAGAGTTAATTGTCACAGCCATCCCTGGGAAGTTGCTAAGCAACATCGCTGGGCCCCGGCACCAGCTCTGCCACCAGGCACTTCTGCTGCCACAGGATGCCTCTGGTTCAGCAGATGATTCTGCAGCCCAGCAGGGAAATGCTCAGAACACCTAGCCCACCTCCTCAGATCCCACAGTCCAGTCAAGCTCACCTAACGAAAATAATTAATAATTTCTTTTTTATAATTTATCTCCAGCTGCTTAAAATTTTTTCCCAGTCTAAAATTTGTATAGTAAGACCAGTTAACAGCCAATCATTTCAGATGTTTAAACCAATCACTCCTACTCGAGATGAGCTGATTGCCTTTATGATTTTACAGTATTATTGTAGTAAGTGAGCCTAAGTCTTGGCATTCTACGAGGGTGAAAAAGAGTGAACACCTATTCAGCCACTGCAGTTATGCTTCCCAGAACTGAGCCTGAGATTTTCCAATGTTATCACAGATTTTTTCAGCCTGGCATCCCAATCAAAGCCAAGGCTATTGGGGAAATTGCAACCTTTGGGTAAATCAACAAGTTTTACAATCATTAAAAACACAAGGCTGTGTTTTTATTGATTGTTCTCTTGTCACCCCAGCCTGATTACAGATCAAGAATTCTGGGCTACACCATCTGCTCTTAATGGAGCGTGTGCCCTGCAGAGTTTGCCCTCTCTGTGGAAGGTTCAAGTACTGAATACCCTTGAGACAGCAGCAAAACTCCTAATCAGTAATGCAATCCATTGTTATATCTATTCTCAGAACAAATAATTCTAGGGCTGCCAGAGGTAATAAAAATGACAATTTTATGGGTTAGTGTCCTGCAGTGATTTTGAGGTCTGACTGAAGACAATGGCACTTAGTGGGTTTGCTTTCTGTGTCAATTCTCTGTCGTCAAGCAAAGTAAAAGTCACACTGGAGTTTCTCTCCCTCTCCAAGGGGCTTGTACTCTCTTGTTCTTTTTGCCTCACTGTGCTTAAAAAACTTGTAGGAACTTAATTATTGGTCAAGTTTGGCTGAACTTGGACCCCTCAGAAGCTACTGGTGAAAAGATAAGATAAACAAGCACTCAAAAGCTATGATTAAAGAAGCTTCTTTTCCTTAGGGAACCAACCCTAGTAGCCAGTCTTAGTAACTCCAAAGAATCCATTCTTGTACATGTTTCCAGGCTATCAAAAGTACATGGATTTCAGCCTGAGGAATGTTCCCTGAATGAAGAGGCTTTCATCAAAATCCAAGACCCTTGTTAAAATGATTTGTTACTTTTTCTTTGGTTTTGTTATAAGTAGTATTTTGCATAAATATTGATCATTTTCTACTTCCACTTTTGAAACCTTGTTATCAAGTTTAGCAGTACCACTGTTTTAACACATTTGATTTTTCAATTTCTTTGAATTTTTGGATTCTCAGAAAGTCTCATGGTCACTGCAGGCATTGGCAGAGTGAATTTCATTGACTGGCAATATAAATGCTTTATTTCATTGCAATTTCTAGGCTTTTAGGAATATTTTATAGTGCTATAGCAGTTTGTAGGCCACCGATAGAAATGGCTACTCTAAACTTACCCTTTTATTTCATTTTATTATGTTTATAGCCAGCTGCATCCTGAAACTATTCTCATCTAAATTCTGGGCAACATTCTATAATGTTAAGCCAGAATTTTTTTCCATCTTTTGATTTTCAAGCATATCTGTACTGCCTTAGTCTGAAAGAGCTTAAATATATGTGCTGCTCTGGGAAATGAAAGCATACCTCTGGAAACCAGTGAAAGTAAGAAGGGTAAAAACAGAATAATCCCAGGGTCAAGCACATTTTATTGATGATTACAACAGAGTATACTAGTGACCAGCACATTACACATTGCACAGTGACAAGTACACTGTGAGAGAAATTCCAGTTTTCTTTAGGTTAGTGGGAGGCTTATCATCAACTTCAGGATTCAAGAATTACAGGATTTACATTTTATTATTTTGGAGTTTCATATACTTACATTATTATACTCCATGGAAGATGGACAGTAATTTGACATACTCTGCTCTTGTTAATTTTGCTTTCCCTCTCTTTTTTCTCAATATTTTTTAAAATTCACTGTAACCTTCTCAGCTAGCCTTTAGTTTCTTATCTGTATTAGGCAGACTCCATGCACTTCTATAAGTGACTTTAGTGTGCACAGACTTTTTTCTGTTGAGCAGACAGGAAATATGTTGTTCTTTTTCTGTTTGGATGTGGAGCCTGAGCACCCCTGAGGTCATCCAAGATCCATGAAGGGGCAGCAGGAGCACTGTGCCATGGCTGGCAGCTAAAAACTGTTCTGCATCAGCCTCTTAGTGCACAAGTGGTTTACCTTGGGGGACTGGTAATGACATGAGAAGCCTTCTCCACAAACGTGCTGGAAGGGGCCTCACAACAGCATCTTGTTAAAATTCCCCTTTCATAAGTGGAAATTGTTTTGCCTCAAAGGTCAGCCCCTTTTCACGTATCATTTAATCATGAGTATGAAAGATGACTTATCTCTGAGGCTATAAAAAATGTTTTGCCTCCTGATATACATTACATTATAATGTTTTTGGTTTTTTAAAAAAAAAACAAAAACCCAACCAAGAAAAATGAGATTATATGAAACTGTAAAATTACCAGCAAAAGGAATCCAATATTACCTAAAAACATTAACATTGCAAATTCCCAGACAAATCGCCCTACCCCTCATGTCTAAAACCCTGAATGGAATTGTGAAGAACACCATCAACATGAAGACTATTTTCACCCATGAAATGACTGCAGATTGGTGACCTTTTCCTCACTGTTTGTGGCAGGGAGGTAACAACAACTTTCTATTATTAAAGCTATTAAACAGAGAAGTCATTGTCACCATGGTTCTGCTTTCACCAAACAAATCAAATTTGTCACTGAACATTAAATTAAGCAAAGAGAAGGTACAGGGTGAAATCCTGGTTCCTCTGGAACCACTGGACCTTGGAGCATGACTTGAACATCCCTATAAGGAAGTTTATTCAGTATCTTAGCAAAATATTATTTTTTTCTCTTCTGTGCACCATAGGAAAGTATCCTGATGAGCAACACTTGTGGGTTTTAAGTGTCCTTCACAGGCCCAGATAATCAATACTTCTGGAATATTTTATATGTCTTTTCTAAGTATAAGCAGTCATTGTGGCAATGGGAGAGTGTTGAAAGTACATGTAAAAATTAAGTTGATAAAGAAAAAAAAAAGAGGATTCATGGAAGATTAAATTCATCAAATCCCTTTAAAAGTAGGGTGAGTTTTATAATACAATCATAAATAATAAAAAAAAAAATTCAGGTCAGCACCTGAGTCAATCCTTGGTGGTTTTGCAAAAATAGAAAGCCTTGTGTCTGTTCCTTAAAATTGAACGCAAATTGATTTGAATTTGTTTTCTGAAAAGGGCTGTCAACTTCCTCAGTGATTATTTACTTAGAAAAAGCTAACCTGCTATTTAAAGTGTTGCAAAAGTTGCTTAACTGAAGTCTTATTTTCAGTCTCTTTAAATCAACAATTGCAGTCTTGTGTAGATGCACTTAAATCAATGTACAGCTGCCATATAAAACTCCACCCTTTGAATTAAGCTAGATCAACATAAGTGAGATGTATATCAATTTAACTGTGTCCACACAAGGATTTGCTTGATGTTTCATGAAGTTGGTTTAAAGAAAGGATCCAACTGAAACCACTGCCACTTTCCTTTGCAGGCAAAACCTATATTATGTTAATTTATTTGGAACTAGAAATCCCCATGCAAATGTATTGAATGGCCAGCAGAATTCTGCAGCTGAAGTGCTGAACATCAGCCTGAATTTTTGTTCTTGTTATGGATTTTACTAACAATTTTTCTTTTTTGCATGAAGCCATTTCTCCCTCAATAAGATTCAACCCATGCATTTGTCTTCCCAAATGGGTTGGAATTTTTTTGTTGTAGACTAAGCTGATTAACTTAATCCAAACAGGATTTCACCCTATGTTTTTGTGCTGTCAGTAGTGGCACAGGCTCCTCACATCAGCAGTTATTTTCTTAATGAAATAACATGGCCTTTCAGTTTGATTTATGAATACAAGCAAGGAAGTATTAAATTCAGTCAGAAAATTGTCCATGTATTGTCTAGCCAGGATGTTCTGGTACGATTTCCTTTATATCTAGGAAATTGATGTTTCCATGAATTTATTCAGTTTGTTCTTCATTAAAAAACATTAGTTTAATTAAAGTCCCACTTTTTGTACTTCTGGAAACTGTGTAAAGAATAATCATCCTTGTACATGTATCTCTCCCTTACTGAACTGATCTTTGTTTTCCTATCCAGAATTCATGGTATTTCTTCTATAAGTGACTCATTTTGGTGAATACTTTCAAAAGGCAGCAGGAAAGAAAAAGTTCAGACTTGCACAATCCCAATTCCTAATGTCTTCTCTGAAAATCACAAATCCACAGCCATGAGAAACATACACATAAAAATCCAAATAGGTCTCCATGGCTTTGTCTAGATTTTTATTTTCCCCAAAATATTGCTTTTATTCTGATAAAAGCTGTTGCTGCTCCCTGCAGACCTTCCTAGGCCAATACGAAAAGCAATTTCAGATACAGTCACACTTCTGTTGGTGTTGTGCTCATCCCCATCAAATGTCATGCACAGCACTCAGAAATTCAGTAGGAGCATGAGAAATTCATATTGGTGTGGTCTTTCACACCCATTTGACCTGGAATATTGTATACATCTACCAGCATTAATTTTGTACATACTTGTTATTTCCTACCTGCACTACAGGGCAGTGCTAGATTTCCCAGTGCCAGAGCCTAATGAATATTTCCTGTGGTATGGAAGGAATTATTTGCCTGTAGTGGACTCCTCCTTGTTGTTCTGAGCTGTGGTTTTCTGTAGGCAGTCTGAAGGGAACTTCAACAAAAACACAGATGTGGAAAGAAAACACTCTGAAGATGCACCAAGAGCAAACCTCTCTGCCAGGCAGAGCCCTCTCAGGGCTGTTATTCCCAGAGCAGTGTGAGCAAACTGTTCTCAGTATAACACTACTCCAAACATTCAAATGCTTGGAGATTTTTAAGGGGGAAAAATTAAGAAAACCACCTTGGATTTTCTGCAAGTACTTAAAACCTGTATTGTTATAGTTATCTTCAGTAAAATAGCCATATACTGAAGGAATGCAATCAGGAGAATAAATAATCAGACTTGACATGTTTCATTATCAAATGTGGAAGTTCACAATGTTTTGTTGTTGGCATCAGCATGGAGATTCAGACCACTACAACCTCTGTAGACAGCCCTCCCTTATTTTGATGTTTTTCTGTCTCTATCTCACCTAGACTCAGCCTTACCCATCATTTATTCCTTGTTTTTTGTACACATTTTTGTCCTATCAGCTCAGTGTCTCAAATCAAAACATTGTCCTCTTTTCATCTTCCTTCTCTACGTTTTTTTGTCCCAGATCTTACTTTTCCTCTGACAGAGCTGAACACATAAAATTTCCTTAGGAAAGGATGTTCTTTGTCATTTGAGACTTTCAAGACTAATCAACAAGAGTGGAGATTTAATTGGTGAAACAGAGAGCAGCCAACAAGCTGCAAGTGATGCTCAGGTATTAAAAAAAATTAATTACTTGTGGGTAAAACTGCCTTGTTAAGGTTTCAGGCTGGACATGCTTCAATGATCTGAGCCCAGGGGGAGGCTGACAAAGCTTGGGAAGAAGGATGCCCAGTGATAATGGGCACAAAGAAGACAGAATTTATGGACCACAGGGGCATCAGGCAGAACTCCCAAGATAAGGAAGTTCCTGCCCAGCTTCTGCTGCCACCCTTTCCTTCAGTCTTGTGCCCTCTGAAAATGTCTTCAAAAATGGTTTGATTCTCATGCTACTGGTCCATGAGTCAATGGTAAATAGTCTAGGAAATAATTTAATTTTCAGAGAAAGTATGTTTTTATTCAGATGGTGACCCAGAAGGAATTCAGATGGCTGAGAGGCTTTACTGAGCATCAGACTTAGGAACTCCTGCTCCAGAAACTGTTTCCATGGTTAATTTGACAATAAACTTATTCTTGCCACATATGTGACTTTTGAGTATGTAGAAAGACCTTTTTTCAGCCTCAGATTTATAACCCGTTGGGTTGGCAAAATCTTTCATGAATTCCTTAACTGAGCATTTTGGCCTGACTTCATCTTTCATTCAAAGCATCAATTCTATTTCTGTTTCCCAAACCCATCTATTTTTACATGGGGGCTTTGTGTGTCACTCTCTGCATGGTCCTGGCTGTCACATTCCCAGCCTTCATCCAGTCCCACACTTTCCAGGGCATTGTCTTCCCAAAAGCTCCTGTTTCCCGTGACCCTATTTCCAAGCTAGCAGCTTCTCAGCTCCTACTATTGTCTTGAGTCTCTACCTGGCCCTTATCCCACTGCTTCCAGGCACATACATCTTTTCCTTGTCTTTTCCTTTTGCTTTTCAGAGTATTCCTCCTCTCGTTCCTGCAAACCCAGCTCCCTTCTGTTACAGGTTCTCCTGCTGAATCAGAGCTGAGCTCCCCTCTCTGCTCCAGCCCCAGCCCTTGCTTTTTCATGCTGCTGTTCCCCATTAATTTCTGCAGAAGCAAAGAATTGCTGTGTGATGGCAGTGTAAAATCATAAACTGGGGGTTTTTTACTGATAAATAAAGGGTTATCCCATTCTTTTTGAAGAACTTCTATTCTAGCATATTTGGGGAAGCCTTTTAAATTGTTTCAAAATGGCAAATGGTACCTTTTTCCCCCTCTCCATGTTCCCAAATGCTGCCCGATCCCCAGGATCTCAGCTTTGCAATTAGGCAATTTTAAAACTTGTCAAAGCTGCAGACAATACGAGGCCAGACAATGCAACACAGACATAACACATTAGAGTGAGTGTTCCAGTTATAAAATAAGACAAGTTGTGCATAATAGGGAAAGGAGTGAACGAGGGCAGAGGGGGAGGTGAAGGGCTCAAATTCCTTCCTCAGCCTCAGTGGTTCTTAAGCAGTTGGATGGAGCTGCGCTCTCCAAGTGGGGTTTGAATTTGTCTCATTACTCTCCAGGGTGGAAAGCTGCTCCTTCTGTCCTGTTTCTTCCCCAGACAAACAGCCTTTTTTTCTATTCTGGGCTCCAGCTTATTTCTCTGTTTCCTGTAAAATCATACTCTTCATGCAGGTGTGATCCCTGCAGCTCTTAAATCCAGAGTCACGGTGACCTGATGTAACACAGTTCAGCAAATAAACAAAGCAAATGGGATTTGTTCACAGATATTTTTCTCATAAAGGCACTTTTAATTCTTGTGCTTCTCTCTGCTCCTTCAGCTGCCTGACTGCTGGACAGTCCCAGGAAACACTTAACCACTGCCCTATTTCCTTTATTATGGCACTCTCAGGCACTGGACAAAAAGGACTCTGCCAGCTCAAACTCAGCATTGTGTCTGATAAAATGATATTTATATTTTTGTGCAAAGCCATCAGGGAGCCACAAAAACACCTCTTATTACAGCATGTTCTGCCACCAGGAACTTCCATGGAGTGACTTCTTCACTCAAAGAGCCTCAGGCTGATGCACTTCTTCATTAGCAAAGTGTTGTAGGGCCTTCTGGGCTCCCTGACTGTCCAGGGGTATCTGATCTAATTTCTTAATTTTAATTGTTGCTACAGGAGTAAAGGCAGCAATTCAGAGCACTGTTTAGCACTGGGGGAAGGAGAACACATTCCACTTCACCTGTAATAATTTGGATTTCTTTGAACGGCAGACAGTGTGTTAACTGGAACTGCACAGGAGACCTCTACAAATGTTATTAATTTATTTTTAATATGGTAGGATAGTATATATGGAGGCAACAGAAAATACAGAGAAATTTATGCAGAATATTAATTTTAGTACTTAAAATTCTTTCTGCAGTAGCTCAGAGGCAGATGACACTCCCTGTTCACCTCACTGGGAGAACTCAGGGTTTAAATAAGGCTTCTTTAACTAGTTAAAATTTCTTGGCAGTTTATTACCTTGGTCCTTAATTACATTCATTTCCCTGTGGAGATTCCTCTGACAGAGATTCTCCATCACATAACTGCTGGAAGATTTCCAACAATTCACATTTTTCCCCATTAATTTCAGACTCAAATATTGCCTCGTTTTGGGACTGAAGCAACAATAAGACTGAATTTCTGATTTGTAGAGCTGGATCTACATTGTCCTGGGGTATAGTATATATTATTAATTCATG
Organism: Cettia cetti; assembly: GCA_013401135.1. Lineage (NCBI taxonomy): Eukaryota > Metazoa > Chordata > Aves > Passeriformes > Sylviidae > Cettia > Cettia cetti. The sequence continues at coordinate 5,808 of VZUI01036402.1, read as the reverse complement.
CCCCTTTGGACAATGTCTGCTGTCTAGGGGAACTCTCAAAGTTTGTGCTTCAGCAGCAAATCAAGAGGAATAATGTGATGATGGCTTAATGCCTCTGAAGATAATGGAAATGTCAGAGACTCTTTAGCTCACGATGTGAGAAGCTGTGAGAGAGTACAAGACCTGAATGCTGGAATTGAGCACAGGTTAAAACACTAAAGTTTGTAGATGGTGGAGGATAAAAGCCCTTTCTCCTTGTAAGCCACACTGACCACTAGATTGCTTGCAGTGGCACAAATAAGTTTCAGTGGTTGTGGAAGCTTTGAACAAATCCAATTGGAGTTGGAGGCAAAATGAAGTTCAAAGGCGTTTTCAGACTCATGATGTCTATACCAGCTCCTAAGCAGCTGTCTGCCAGCACTGTTGAGAAGAGATCCCAGTCTGAAGTCACAGCACAACATCACTGCTCCACCCAGGGCTTTCCTCATCCTCACTCCTCAAAAATAATTCCAAGTTCCTCTTAAAAAAAGAAGTTTAAGGAATGCTATGTGGATTCCTGTGACAGGAAGTGTACTCCAGGCTTCCTCTGTTTTCAAATTCTTAACTGCTTCTCATCTGATGATGAAAGTGCCTGTGCTGTGCTTCCACAATTTATGGTATGCTTCAAAAGCTCCTGGCAATTTCTGGATAAGTAACACTCCATGGCAGTGTGCTCCTACCCAGCAGGTCCTTGTGTTCTGAGAATTGAAAAAAATCCTTTCATTTCCTCAGAAATCTTTGGATGATGTTTATAATTTACCATGTTGTATTATAGAGGGCTACTGTTCTACCCAAAAGGGCTGTTTAGTCAGGCCTTTCAGCCATAATCAGATGAGAAATGCCTGCTTTTCCAGCTAATTCCCAGAAATAATGCCTGTCCATAAAGGAGGGATTGAGACTGACATGAATGTACTTTTTGAAATCATATTGCTATTAGCCAGAGCTTGCTACATATCTGGAAATAGAGTCTGCAAGGCCAGACAGAACAGAATAATTAGCTTTTATTTCTGAAGGATGCTTAAAATTTCTCCATGCTAATTTAACTTTTTACTGGGATATATCTGGTAGTTTCTGTGTTATATAGATTGAAGGGAGCAGGGGGGAATGCTTGTTTAGTTTTCACTGGCAAGTTCTTTTTCTTCTGTAAATTTTTGAAGTATGTCTCTAGCAGAAATATAAAATCCCCAGTGTCTGTTCCTTGCACATGTTTCCATTCAGAGGGTTACTGATGCTCAATCACAGGAAACAGTCATGGCAACACAAGAGACAGAGAAAAATAACAAGGCACTGCTAAGCAGAAGGAAATCTGAACTAGTACAAAACTCAGAAAATGGCAAAAGGACAGATACTTGACATGGACTGGATATATTAACTTCCAGGTATTACTTACCTGTACATCTTATAATGTAATTCCAGCACAGTCATAGTTTTAGCTGGTTTATGACTTTGGGGTTAGATGTACCCAGAGAGGAATGAAAGCACTAAAACAATCACAGTGGCCATGGATGTGATTTAAGGTATAGATATCAGAAAAGCCAATTAAAAAAGGAATACTCTGTAAAGGCCTAAATATCATAAATGTGTATATATATATTATTTATTTATTTATTTAAATTCATTATTTGAGATGGAGGAAGGGCTGCAATATGGTGAGCAGATGTGATGTAGATGTCCTGATGTCCTGGTCAGGAGCTTTTCCAACACTCACTACCTTCCCCAATTATTTGATATTACACCTAGGAGAGCAAGTACTTAGAAGGGACCTAGGAAATGAAAGCTTAGAAAGCTTGGTGGATTTTAGCTGATGTTAAATTATTCCTAGCTATTATTTCTTTAATAAGTTTGCCAAATGCAGCATATTGCTTGTAACAGAGACTTAGGCTTGAACTGAGGCATTTGAAACTGTGGGAGCTCTGTATCCTCACTAAGAGACTTTACATGCAGAGATTATTTCCTTTCTCATCAGAAAGGCAGAGAGAAATAACTGAATTTAAACAAGCCTATTGCCATGAATCATGAACTTTCCTATTAAGACTCTTGTCATGTGCCATGTTGTTATACTCAAGGTGTAAGTGTTTTTTGAGGAGCTCTGACTACAAAATAGGGACAGGGAATCTCAGATTCTAGATGAGAGGAAGTGGGAATGGGACTGTGAAAAAGAGGGGATGGGCAGGAGCAAAACAGGAGCATCTGAGACTAAAATGAAAGCTAAAGGTGGTAAAGAAAAAGAACGGCTGCAGATGGTAGAAATCACAGTACCCCATAGCTCAGTAGCCCTTCTTATCTTTATTTCCTTTCAGCTATCAGCGCATCACTCAGGTTATTCATGCATGACCTGGTGCCATTCTGCAAGAACAGCTTGCTTTGGTGAGTCCAGGACGTGGATTCATCTGCCCCTGTGGACTCTGAGAAAGCAGACAGGGTGTCACGGCAGGGTTTTCTGCAGGCACTCCTCTTCCAAAGCAAAGTGAGTGCTTTCCTGCAGGGAAACCATCTCTTTGGTGCACTTCAGTGCAGAGATAAGAGTGCACTATCTGCAAACAAATTATCTCTATTGATCTGCCCGGTTAGGCGTGCCTGCCAACATGTCATTAACTCCCTGCCACGCCTGGAGGAACCTGAAACCTGATAGCACGGCTTAAATGCATCCTGCTTGCCAGGATTTCATTCCCTCAAGAAGAACCCTGTGGAATTCACCTTTTCTCTCTTGCTGGACCATTTCACGGCCCAGCTTGCTATACCTATTCCAGGAGATAATACAGCGTGTGCTTGGAGGAGAGGTTTTTAGATGTGTTAGTCACGGCCACTGATTAAGCTTTTATACACAAGTAGAGTAGGCAACTGTAACAGCTAGATGGAGTTTGGTGGGAAACAAACTAACAAGCCAGTACAAATATCAAAGCTTTTTTCTGGTTTCTGCAAAGGATGCATTTCGTAACTTAGATGGAATTGCAGCTGGGCTGAAAAGTTCACTGAGAAACAGTCTTTCCTGCTTAGCATATCTCCTGGAAAATCTGAGCTGTTTTGTTGCTTGTCTTGTGCCTAATTTTTTAAAAATAATTGTCTTAATACACTGTGTTCCCTAACAAAAATTCTTTTTTTAACACAGACTAACTGCGTTCTCTTTTTCTTTAAGGGGAATTTGAAAAATGTTCCAATCAGTTCCAGAGGTTTACAGTTGGTTTAGAAGACAGTAACCCATCCAAATTACTTCTATTTTTATCAAACTGGGTAAAAATTTCCTCAGGCAGTGGGGAGAGACATAGTTTGAGAGGCTGCTTTTATCTGCCCTCCCAGGAAATCTGGCAGCTGCAGAATGACCGCCTTTGAAGCTCCCCAGTCTGTTGCATTTAACAAATCTATGTTAAATTTTCAGCTGCCTACAAATATCTTGCCCTTAATTCATTGTCAGTGTTCTCCCTTCCATGTCATTCTCCCCTGGTACTGGTGTTGATGAGCCTTTTGTGTTTTAGTAGCTTCTTCAAGACAGGAAATTGTGTCCTCTTGAGCCTGGAAACGGAGGAAAAGGTGGCACCATTCCCAAAGCCTTTCAGTCACTCAGGAGTTTGCAGCAGTTACCTCCACACCCTTCAGAGGTTTGGAAGGAGGGAAGAGCATCAAGGCTTCCTGGTGCTGACTGCAGAAGGACTGGGGAGAGAAAACATCACAAAATCAGCAGAAGCAAAGAGAAGGCCAAACATACAGCTCAGCAGTGCAGCTCCTCAGCCCAGGAAAGTGTGGGTGACAAGAGTGGGCAGAGTTTAAAGAGGGCATTTGGAAGATCAGTGTAAGAGAAATGCAGTTGCAGGTTGCTCATGAGGCACAGGCTGTTAGACATTGGAAGAATATTGCAGAATTTTCCAAACTTGTGCTGCCCCACAGGGAAGTAATTCTGGTTGTTGTGGAAGACCTTTGGTCTGTCCCAGCACAGGTGGTCTCACATTCCTGAGCAGGTAACCACCCTAACCAGAGCAGAAGGGTGGGGGGGTTACTTTTGGCTTGGGTTCTTTTCTAGAGTGGAAGGTCAGAGGCCAAAATGAGACACAAAGAATGAGGCACCAAAGTTCTTCTTTGAGGTGTTTGGTTTTTCTTCTTATCAAAACTTCAAACACCAAGTGTGCTTGGATTCTTTTAACACAGCATGACTTCCCATTTCTTCTTGCTTTTTTTCCCTCTCTAATTTAAACTTATCTGCCTAGAGAGTCCTGGATTCCTTTAAACTAACTTCAAGTACCTGGCTAGAGAATCTAAATCTGGATGGAGGTCACTTGGAGGGTGTCTTTGCAGTCAGTGAACCTCCAGTGGGTGATTCATTTCTGAGGTGGGCTGCACCTCCCTCAGGAAACATGAATTAACTATGTGGGAAACCTAACCTGACCTTGTTTCTAATTTAAGCACATCAGCTAAGTGTCTAACTTTTCAGGGCCTCAAGTTAGGTAGGAACAGGATTTTCTGCCCTTGTACCTTCTGTCCTTTCAGAGATTTATTATTCCCATTTGTCCTGAAAGTTATCAGCTCTTTCCGATTTCTAATCCATAGAAACCACGGCACAGCTGTTGTGTCATGGGTATAAAATCAAAATCTATGATAAATTTAAAAAAAGGATAGATGCTTGGGATCATCCATTTCCAGATACTTTTCATATACAAAGAACATTATCAGAGTTAAACCAGAACAAGTTTAATAGGCAGAATGGAGATATTTAATTCCCCTTAAAATCCACAATTTTGCACTCTACAGCCAACAATGCAGGACCTGCCACAACATGTGGCCAATCTTCATTTTCTAAGTAAGGGAAGAAGGAGCCATCGGGATTTCATTTGCCAAACTATTGTTATATCTGTTTCTATTGGAATTCTTGTCTGATTAAGTAATCGAGCTAATTTTGTACACAATAAAATGTTGTCATGATGACTTAATTTTGTCTTTTCCTAGGGAAAAAAAAAAAAGCATAAATGAGGTTTTCTGTAAGAAATCTAATGGAGTGGGATTCTTAAAAATGAGCACTTAATAATTCTTATTAGTAATAGACTACCACTATGGTTACTTCAGCTTTCCTTCTGGAAGCATGCAAGAACTTATGAAATTATTCCACCACAGGCAGCAAAACTCTACAAAACATTGCTATGATTTTTCGTTTTCTCCTCAAGAATTTCATTAGATGAGCAAGAGCAGCTTTGGATCTTCAGTTTTGGCAGTATCCACACAAACAGTGTGAGAGTTAAATGTCGTCTCTCAAGATTTTACAGTTCAGCTTTCATTTGATGAAGGGATGATTCATATATACTTCATGTTTTCAGAGGGAAAAATCCCCAAAAGGGATCTTTCTGATTTTTCTGACTGAGGCTTTCATGCTTCCTTTGTCTGGAAGGTTCAAATACCATTATTTCAAAGACTCCTATCTGAGCATCCTCAAATGTACACACTGAGGCTCATCCATGTTTCTTCACTGGTTATTGTCCCTTTCTCTTGAGATGGTCACAAAACACCAACCAGCACAGGTCTTCCCACAAATACTGGTGGCTGCCTGTTTATGTTTGAGAAGGACCAAAATCAGGGGGTTTCCAGAAGCTGGAAGGATGTTGAAAACTCTTTCAGACCTTGGCTGGTCCAAGCTCCTCTCTCACCCAGCTTCTTTCTCTTCTTTAGAAACCTTTGTGCTCTGTTGAAACACCCAGAGAAAAATTCCATGGGAAAGAAAGCAGTCTTTGCTGGAGGGAAGGGAAGGGAAGGGAAGGGAAGGGAAGGGAAGGGAAGGGAAGGGAAGGGAAGGGAAGGGAAGGGAAGGGA
>VZUI01036401.1:0-54987 GCA_013401135.1 Cettia cetti | reverse complement strand
CATCTGTCACTGCAGGAGGGCTGGACTGGGCTGCTCCAACACCCTGACCAACAACAGGCTGTCAGGCTGTGCTCTGACTCTGACAGGGCTTCTAGGATTTGTTTGTTTGTTTGTTTTTGGGGTTTTTTTGTACTACTACATTTGTACTTTTTAATAATCCTAGTAAAGAACTGTTATTGCTATTCCCATATCTTTGCCTTAAAGCCCCGTTAATTGCAAAATTGTAATAATTTGGATGGAGGGGTTTACATTCTCCAAGGGAAACTCCAGCTTTCCCTGGCAGACACCTGTCTTTCCAAACCAAGAGAAGGCAAAAGCCTTGAGGATTCTGGCCTTTTTCATAAATCCAAAGACACTGAGGTGGATGACCCTTTTGCATTGCGAATTCCTAGATGGTAAGAGGAACTGAGCCAGGACAAAAACTCCCAGCAGGAAACTCTTCTCCTTGCATGAAGTTCTTGGTGTTTTGATGACTTGTGTTTGCAAGGTCACCCTGTCTGGGAACAGCCCTTTCCCTCCCCCTCATGCTGTCCCTCGTGGTTGTGGGCAGTGACACAACGTGCAAGGGTGTTTACATCCCCCTGGAAGAGCAAGAAACTGGGAATAAAACATGGGAAAAAATGTAATTCCAGCTCAGTCACTGAAGTGCTTTGATAAAAATAAGCAGAGATATCAGATAAATACATTCCTAAGTTACCAGGGAGGGATGAGGCGCTCTGAAAACCACATGGAAATTCAAGTGAGTAGTGGATAAACATTCCATGTGATATACAAGTGTTATCCATTCCATAGCTGTCAGATGCCTTTTCCAGACATTTAGGAAGTGCAGGAAAACAGTTTTGAACCTTCCTGAAGGAGCTGAAAGCAGGCTCCTCATGTGCAGGAAGATGGAGGCAGTGGAGAAGTAGAGGAAAGCAGGAGCTGTGTGAAGTGGCAGCTTTATCCAGAGTTTGATGTAAGGTTTTTTTTCTATTTGGGATCTTGGAAGCTGTAGTGTTGCCCTTGGACTGTAGTGGCTTGTCCAAAACTGTCCCAAACAATAAATTAAAATTCAGATCAATAGATTTTGTACCCAAAGAAAAAAAAGGCTCCTTGTAGCACTTAAAGAAAAAAAAAAAAAAGAAAAAGAAAAACAAATCACAATATACAGCAGTGGGTGACTTGTCCTGGCCCGGCATCAGACACTGTCACTGCTGACATCTCCAGCTGAGACAGTTCCAAAGAACTCTTTATTCAAGGATAGAAATGGGCACCTTGATGAGGTTTTAAACTGCCCCCAAAGAGGCTTGGAGAGTTGTAGCAGTTGTTTAGATTGGATATTAGGAAGAAATTCTTTCCTGTGAGGGAGGGCAGGCCCTGACACTGATTACCTAGAGAAGTTGTGGTTGCCCCTGGATCCCTGGAAGTGTCCAAAGCCAGGCTGGATGGGCTTGGAGCAACCTGGGATAGTGGAAGGTGTCCCTGCCCATGGAGGGGATGGAATGAGATGAGCTCTGAGGACCCTCCCAACCCATTCCATGATTCCATGGTATTGACCAAGTCTCCCACGATTACAAAGAGATTCACCCTAAAAATGCAACCCAGGAAATGAAAACGTTATTTCAGCTTCAATAGATTCATGGCAGAGTTGAAAATTGGGGCTGAGAAATTTGTCTGATGCTGAGCTGCGTTTTTCATGGACACAAAATTAACCAGTGGAAAAATGCCTCGATATGATTGCGCGTTTGAGAAGGGACAGAGTCAGCAGAGAGCAAAGCACAGCTCTTGTCACACGTGCAGCAGGATAAATGGAACAAGCAAAGGTCTAAAATGTTATTGCTCCCATCTGGAGGGTAAACCTGACATTTCTATCTGCCAATAGCAATTTATTGTGAAGCAGAGCTGCGGGGAAGGTTTCCTCGTGCTAAATCAATGAGCAGAAGAAATGAACCTTGTGTTACAACCAAATAAGAAGCTTAATCACAGCCTACATGTCTGGCTGCATAAATAATTCAAATACATGCAGCTGCAATTTCAATATATTAAACCCAAACCTCCCAAAACAGCCTTGTGAAAAACAAAAAATTAATATTCCATTAGTAAAGAAACGGAATAAATTGAAGTTCAGATTTGTTCTCGCTTTGTCTTTGGGGAAGAAAGAAGTTTTTACAACCCACAAGGAAAATAACTGTATTAATGATCATCTAGGGGTTATTCTATCCCAGTTAAACTCTCTTCGCTGGAGCCACAGTCAAATTCTCTCTGTTGAACCCACAGTGCCCCAAAAAATTATTCCTGTCACTGAGGTCATGAGTCTTAGGTGTATTACTGGAGGCAGAAAATGTTTTCCCCATTTTTCTTAAAAGCTCTGAATTTATATTTTTCTTACAAATGGGAACATTCACTAAGTGTTATGTAGCAAAGATAATTATGTTCTTAACAACAGCAGTGTCCTTTTTGGTGACAAGTATTTTTTAATATTGCAATATTCAAGGCTTCCATGCGCATTGCTCACTGAAAAATTCTTATTATAAGAACTTGATTTCAATATTAACAAAGAGCAGAAGCAAACCCCAATTATTTGAGAGAGTATTGGATTTACATCCATCAGGAGCCCCAAAATCCTCCCTTATGGTTTCCATGCAATGAATTCAGTGAGAGAAGGATTTTGTGTGGTGCACTTTTTGCCCCTTTCAAAGAGAAAAATTGGGAATTTCACTCTCTTCTTTTTTTGTTTCCAAAGTCCAAAATCAGACAACCCGGGGTTATTTAAGTACATTTAAATTGAGTATGAATTTATCTGCTGCACCTGCACAGATGAATTTCCTCCTAAACTGAATTAACCACATTGAAAAGAACTCTCTGGAAAGGAGTTCTGGTGAGTGCCTCTGACATTAATATCTGCTTAATTGACACCTGAAACCAGGTGAGAGGATTTTCCTCCAAAGAGTCAATGCTACAATAACAATTCTCTTTGTGTTTACAAAGCTGACACTGGTTTTTTTACACCCTGTCCCACCTAGCAGAGGGAAACCAGCTCTATGTGCACTGAAATGTAGTTTTTCAGCTTCTCTCCGTAGAGACACATTGTTTTTCTGGAGAGAAGAATTTGGTGGAAGGTTTGTCCACATTCTATGGCTGAATTCCACCTGTGGCATCTATTTCACCTTAATTAATTCACCTTCCAGGCAGACAAAAAAGTCAGTATAGGATACTTTTATTTCAACAAAACTTATCCATTTAGCTCATTTCCGTGGATGAAGAAGGATGGCTTTGCCTGTCTCCATGTGCTCAGATCATCCCAGTGTCCATGGATCAGAAGGCTTCATTATTAAAAGATGTAAATGAATTAATAAAGAGGTCTGCAAATGCACCTTTGTGGCTGCTCCAGGGGTCAGAGTGCTGCAATAGCAATTCTCTTTGTGTTTACAAAGCTGACACTGGTTTTTTTACACCCTGTCCCACCTAGCAGAGGGAAACCAGCTCTATGTGCACTGAAATGTAGTTTTTCAGCTTCCCTCCGTAGAGACACATTGTTTTTCTGGAGAGAAGAATTTGGTGGAAGGTTTGTCCACGTTCTATGGCTGAATGCCACCTGTGGGATCTATTCCTGATGTGAGGAATTTGTACTCACCCTGTTAAGACTGGGTGAGGAAAGCAAACCTATTCAACTGAAGTGCTCACACCTGGACAAAGTCAGAACAGCTTTAAATCTGGGTTCAGAATTAACAGGAATTCAGAATAAGGGAAATTTTCGTTGTTCACCTCACCAGGCTGTGCTGTGTTAGTTTAAATTTGGTCTTTTTTTATGGTTCCTGAAATGTTAAAGCTTTGGTAATGATCTTCTGCAGCCAGATGAGGATCCTCATTTATCTTCACCACTGAGGTGCTCCAAACCTGGGTGCCAGCCTGCACTTCTCCAGCCCTTGCCAGCCCTTTGCTTCCCAAGGACTTGTTCACCCCCTGACCAGGGATGTGCTCTAGCTGTGTGTGTGGGACCCCTTCTCAAATGCTCCCTGGAAATTTCTCTCTTCCTGGAGCAATTGCTGCTTTAAACTTTGCCTTAATAACACCTAAAATGCTTTTTCTCTGTGAACAGACCACAGCACTTGATGTTGAATCTGAAGAATTTCACTCTTGTTCAAGGCTTGGGCAACTTCCAGAGCTGGCATATTACTATGGATGTGAGCAGCCCTCTAAAGAATGCTGCATTAATTTACATTTTGCTCTGTAATTAGATTGGATTTGAATGATGAGAGTTGCTGAATTCTATACATCTTTTGTTGATGTTAGGAAAGGTGCTCTTTCCACTCCTGAGCTCCACAGAACAGCCCTTGTGTTTCTAATCTGCCACAAGAATGATGTGTGCTATAATTACGGACAAATAGATCATCATGTACATAGAAGAGATGAACTGATGCAGTTGCATGTTCAATCCCAGAATAGTTTGGGTTGGAAACTGCCTTAAAACCCACCTTGTTCCAGACCCTGTCATGGGCAGGGACACCTTCCACTAGAGCAGGTTGTCCAAAGCAAGGACTCAGAGTTGCTCTGAAATTTTCCTTACTTTATTTAGTTGCTCTGACTAAGCAGAGTCAGTGGGAGGGAGGCAGTGCTGTCCTCCTTTTTTGCAAGTCCTTTTGAGTTTACCTTGACTTTTTCTCTTCTTTTCTTTTATTTCAAATGGCTGAAGTGGTATGTTCCATTTCATATCACAGTAAAATTTCTTTTCAAATGGTATTTTTATGATTCTCTTTTCAGAGGAAAAAAAAAAACCAACAAACCCTAGCAGGTCTGGTTTCATATTTTGTTCAAAATAGTAGTTGGTTTTGTCTGGGTCTTTCCCTTTCCCCTTTCCCCTTTCCCCTTTCCCCTTTCCCCTTTCCCCTTTCCCTTCCCTCCCCTCTCCTCCCCAGCAGCCAAACAAATGCAATCAGTTGTTCACACAAGCCCTAATCACTGATCCAGCTGATGAATTCCAAATCTTTCCTTGGAGATGGGGGAGCTGTTGAGAGCCCAGAATTGAGTTGTACTCTATAATTTTGATTCCAAGCTTTCTCCTTGCCCAGTTCTGGCCAAAATTACAGTAATTGTCTCCAAAACTGAGGGTTCCTTGCCAGTAATGGAAGCAGGGGAGGATAAAACCATCCAGTCTTCTCCAGGTCAGGTAATTTGCAAAGAGATCCTTGGAAATGTGACCATCACGACCTGGGAAAGGGCTGAGTTCAGACTCAGCCAGGAGGGAAAGGAATCTTCCCTCTTGGAATTCTCCCATCGTGGACCAACATGTTCGGAATTTTCTCAAAAGCCAGAGAATTCCTGGAACCCCTTGTTTAGACCCCCTCCCTGTGAACTAAACAGGACACAAGGAGAGCTGGAATTGTGTGGCCAACTCGATCACACTTGATGGGAAATACCTAATGGGATGGAATGAAAACCTGCATGCACTCCAACCCAAAAATCACATTACACACATAAATCTATTACACATAATAAATTCCTTCATCACTGCCAACTGAGGTCGTATTTCTACCAGATCCACATTTTTTTTTTTTTTAGTTGGGAGCACATAGGACAAAATGAAATATTGTGGAGTCTAATGGCTTTATGCCAAAGAGCTCAGAGTTAAGTGGCTGATAAGAAATTGAATTAGGTATCCCAGAGCAATAAATCTGTAAGAGCTGGGGGAGTCAGATTCTTGGCAGCAGTGCCCAACTCAGTGTTGGGGTCTTGCTGCTGGTATTTTACTTCCTTTGTAAAATAAGTTTCACATGTGGATTCAGGTAAAAAATGACAATAGGGTGCAGACACTTTTCAGGAGAGAAAGACAAATGTGTGGGGGTTGGTTCAACCCTAGTTTATTTCACATCAAATATTGGCTTTTCCATGCTTTAAAAGCCACATCCTTGATTTGGAGCTGACAGAATTCCTGTTTGCCACCCAGGACACCTATTTATCAAGGTATTGAAATTCTCAGTTGAATTAATTGTCTCGTCCCTGGAAATGTTCATGGCCAGGTTGGATGGGGCTTGGAAAAACTTGGTGTGTGGGTGTCCCTGCCCATGGCAGGGGGTGGAACAAAATGAGTTTTGGGGTCTCTTCCAACCCAAACCATTCTGTGATTTTATGATTCCTCTTCATGTTTGGACAACAAAATGTGCTTTAGAGAGTCCTGTCTCCCCCCAACAAGCAGATCAAATCACAGACTTACAGGCCAAATGTTTTCCTTACTTTTCCCTCCCTCTAGCTTGGTCATTGTACAATAATTTGGGGTGGTATTTGCTGGTTTCAGCATTCCAAGTCACTCCTTGTACCCTTGGGCTGTGTGGGAAGGATTCAAGGTGTTGATCTAGACTGGGAGGAGTGGAAAAGTTTCCAAGGGGAGAGGTTCAATCAGTACTGGTGGGTGGAGTTGGACTCCAGGAGAGGCTTTCTCACTTAGAGCCATAAAAAGGGATCTGTTGCCATGTACAGGAAACTTTTGCCTCTCTGTTCTTTGGATGCAAGGGCAGTTTAGTTCTGAGCTTTCCACACCTACACCAGGGCCTGAGAGGAGCTGGAGGTGTCCAAAGAAGGGCTGGATGTGGCACTCAGTGCCCTGGGCTGGGTGAAAAGATGGGGATCAGTCACAAACTGGGCTCGATGGTCTTGGAGGGCTCTCCCAACTTCAGGGATCCTGTGATTCTGTGACCTGGGAAATGGATCTTTAAGATGACATTGCCACTCACCTGCCTTTGTTCTTCTGATCCAACAGAGGAGTAAGTGCAGAAGGGGTTCTGCAGTAGGAATGATTTCCCTGTGAGCACTGCCAGTGTCAGGAGAGGATTTGGGGCTTTCAGAGAGTGCAGTGGCACAGCTGTGACACCATGCCAAGGCTCTGGGTGCCACATGTCCTTGGGATCCTCGGACAACCCAGCATCTTTCAGAGCTGAGGGCGGCCAAATCCCCTCTGTGGATTGTATTGAGTCACAGTTCAGACTTCCTATCCCCAGAGTGAGGGTGCAGATACAACCAATTCATGGGGAGTGAAGATGATTTAACCACTAGCATTGATCCACTACATGGGAAATTGCTTTCATGTCATGGAGATCACAAAATTCCTCATCCTGGTATTTCGCCATGGAAACCACAGGGAATCAAAGGAAGAGGATGTTGTTTGCCATCTTTAAACATGATTCTTTCTAATAGAGAGAAAAATGCTTTTGCAGTCATGAAAACTAAACTTACACAGAGAAGCCCTAAAAGCCAAGCTAAAAACATTCCAGAGGCTGTGATTTCATCTTCCATCGAGTTCAGAGCAATGGTGTGTGCCCAAGGAAAGCCCTGCTTTGCTCTTTGCCAGCCAGGAAGGACACAGAGGACACATAGCTGGGATCAAAGAGGGTTGGGTTGATTTTTTTCCCTGTCTTCTCAGGCGACCTTCATCAAACCCACCTACATTAATTTCTGAGCAGTGATTCGAGTTCCTCATGTGGAAGATGTTTTTTTGGAGGGATGGGATTATTCTCACCTCTACAGACACAGAAGATAAATGTAACTGGCTGGTTTTCCCTTTCCCCAGCCCTCACAACCTCTTTTCCTGATTTCTGCCTTAACCCACTGAGAGATCCACTGGAAGTCAACACAAACAACTTTCCTTCTCAGAACGGCCCAGAGCATCAGACCCCTTGCTTTTAAATAAAAGTGGTTAATCCATGCAGAAAGAGGTACAAATGTAGCCAAGACTTGTCATTTCAAGTTGTAGGTTTGGCCTTTATCAGCAGTGTGAACACTGGGTGTAAATCAGTTTAAGAAGGGGGTGAGTGGCCAAACTGGCCCTGTGGACGTGGCAAAGCTCACTGACCTCTTGCTGAGATCTATTTTCACTGCCTCATACTCGTGTGCATCAAATAAAGTGTCTTTGATATGAGCAATTATTGTTCTCTTGTGGTTGCCTGCCAGGCTTTTCTCCAGCACAGAGGAAGGCTCGTGCTTTGTTCTGACCAATAAAGACATTTGTTGGAGGATATTCCAGCAACAATCATCACCTCTTTATTTGTGTGTAGGGCTGTACGTTTCTGTAAATGCAGGAATCATTTTACATTTGTGGATTGTGACAAAATGATGACAGAGTGGTTTTAATTTCAGGGTTGTCACCCCCATGCATGAGTCCTGCCTTCAAAGGACCATCCCTGCACCCAGCTCGTGAAGTGGTGGAGGGTTTTGGGGTCATTTATGTTGGATTTGGTACTCAAATTTGTTTGGATTTGGTTCATCTGCTGGCACGGATGTTCTCAAAGGTCTCCTCAAAACTCCCATCTTCTCGAAGATGTCCCTGCTCACTGCAAGGACTAAATAACCTTTAAAGGTCCTTCCCAACCCAAATATTTCTATGATTCTCTGATTTTAAGAGTGATTTGGTCTGTCTGGTTAACCTTTCAAAGTATGTGGTCATTATGCTTAACTCCAAGCAACAACCTCCCCTGTTGTCTCACCTTCCAGCCTTCAAGTCCTTGGAGTCAGAAATTTCATGTAAACAAAAAGATGTTTACAGAATTCTTTATCTTATTTACATTCCTTTCTGTGAAAGGACAATTGATGGACACTTTCTCAGACCAGTGGAAGTGGAAAGGTTGAACCTTTGTCTTCCAGTGTAGTCTCTTTTCAAGAAATCTACATAAGTTGTAAAAAAATTTAAACTTTTTCTTTTCCTGCTTTGACTCCGTGGTGATCACTGCATCTCCCTCAGGACAGCATTGCATCACACTCCCCAGCTCACAACTTCCTTCTTAGTTTGCCTTCTCTGTGTCTTCCCCAGGACTGTGAGGAATGAACTAAAATATCAGGTGGAACACCTCAGACACAATGTCTTCACGATGGTTTTATTGCTTGTTTTCAGCAGCGTCAACCACAGAGAAGAACCCCCTCTGGAGCAAGGAGGTGAACCAAATACAAAGGAAAAAAAAAATAAAAAATAGCCATTTCATTGCAAATGTACAGAGTCAGACCAAAAAAATAAATAACATCAGGGAAAAGGCCATGAAAGAAGGCAGAGATTTCACCTGTGCTGAGCAAGCAGGCCTGTTCTTGCTGGCATGGAGGGTACATCACAAGCACCTGGTACAGAGATGTCCACAGAGACAGAGATTCTCAGCCCCCCTCACCCTCTGCTGTCAAAGCCTATTTACAGGAGGGCAGAGCAGAGGTGTTTACAGCTTGGGTGAGAAGGGTCAGCTGGCACCAGCTGCTGACCCACAGCCTGAGGTGTTTGAAACAGGCTCTGAAAAATGAACTTTTGAGTTCAGAAATGCCTTTTTGAACTCGATTTATCATCATCATCATTATCTGAGTATCAAAAATGTGGTTGTTTTTTTTTTTCTTCTAATGTGCTCTTCATATTTCCTCTATGTACAAATGTACAATATCCACAAAACTTGGGTATAAAACACTGGTGCTGTGCTGCTGCCAATGCGTGTGTCCTCAGGGTCTGGCCCTCAGAACACTAGTGGGCATTATTCTCCTTACAGACCTGTCCCAATATTTGTTTTCTCCCCTGTGATTTCACAATAGAAATAACCAGAATTTCAAACCCAGGGTTCTTCAGGGTATAGCACAACATCATGCAAGTTAGGAGATTCAGGAAGAGGTGGAATAGATGATCCTTGCTCCCAAGGAACTGATTAAAAGCCATGGTTTCCATCTGCAGGGAAATAACGAGGTCACCCACTGTAGTTACACCTTATCAGACTGATAATGCAAATGCTGGGTTTGGAGAGGGGATGAAAACCTGACTGACTGAAAGGAAATGGGTTAAAATCCACATTTTGGGACATCTGACTCCACGTGCCAGGCTGGGACTTGAATCTTTTCCTTATTACAGCAGGAATGTTTTATGTGGGCTTTCCTGTTACAGCTGGGTTCACCTTCCAGAAAAGGGACATTGCTTCTGACCCACCTGTGTTTCCACTTATCAAACCAAGATGTGCCTGTGTGGTCAGAATAAAATAAGCTTCATGAAGACACATATTGGCATTTCCCAGTTTGAGAGATTCCTTTTTAGTCTGAAATTATTTCATATTTCCTTTCCCCATATTTCCTTTCCCCTTGTTTAAACCCTGGGGTGAAGCTGGAAGGAAAGGAGACAAAAGGATCCCACCAAACTCCTTTAATCCCTGCCATGGAGCCAGGGGGTTTTCATTCACTCCTGAGCTTTCTTTGGAACTTCATTTTGTTTTTGAAATACTACTGGCAATCTTTCATTAACCAGCAGGTGCATTTCTCTCTGAAAGCTTTTCCATCAGACTGGAGCAGAGATTTGGGGTTAATCCCTCTGCCCACAGAGCCCTGTGGCACAGACATGACCCTCACTGCTTTTGAGATGAATGGGAACCCAGTGGGAAATAGAGAAAGAAGGAAATCTGATGATTAGGTCATGTATAAAATATCTTTTTCTCCAACAACACCTTCCTGGATATATATATTCCTGGATATAACTTGTTTCCTATCAAAAAAAACCCCAAACAAACCAAAAATAAAACAAAATAGCATTTAGATCTTTCATCTTCTGGCCTTTCCCCCTTTTCATTTCACAACTGCAGTAATGCTGCTGCTGCTGCATGCATAACTCTGATTTTTAAAAGCTTGTTTGATTTTAACGCCCCTAAAATCCTGCAACAGAATTTTTCTGAACCCTAAACGTGGTCATATTCTCATTTCTTGCTGCTTGTGGGAGGGTCACAAAGCAGCACAGGTCCCAGCTGAGCAGAAATATCTACAGTCTAGCACTGGATCTGGTACCTCTAAACCTTGAGACAATAATTGATTGTTTATATTTAATTGTTCTATACTTATTAATATTTTTTAATAATTTAGTCACTGAAGTCTAGAACAGAAGGGGCTTAGTCTATCCCTGATGTAAATAGGGAGTAAACAGCTCCAGAATGGAGAAAAAGGAATTATTTCAAAGGCAAATCCCAGTTTTATGCTGGTGTAATTCAGGAGACACTGCAGAGAACTGATTGCTGCAAGGAGGATCAGAATTTGGCTTTATTTCTATAAAGAGTTTTGGAGCTCAAATTCATGATCCTCAAACATATCTGTGCCCTTTAACAGAGACAGAAGAAATTTTAACACCTTCTAAGGGGCACATCTCTGATCTTTTTATGCAGCAAATGGATGCAGCTGCCCTGCTGGAGTCAGTTCTGTGTTACACTGGGGTCAGGCTGCAGATGGGGGAGCAGCAAAAGTGCTGAGCTCTGTCTGTTGTGTGCTCTGTGTGGGGCCAGGACACAGGGCCAGGACATAGGGCCAGGATATGGGGTCAGGACATAGGGCCAGGATATGGGGCCAGGCCATGGGGCCAGGATATGGGGCCAGGCCATGGGATAGGTCAGGCCAGCTTGCTCCACGTTGTCATCTGCAGTGAAGTCCTTGAATTCCACTTTATTGATGAGCTGGATGCAAAACAGAGTAGACAAGGCCAAGTCCTGGAGCCAAATTCCTGCACTAAGCCAGTTAAACAGGGCCCAATCCCAATGTCATCATTTACTTGATTGTTCACGTCCCCAGAGTGAAAATCTCTGATTTCACCCCCAGCTCCTCTGTTTTCCTGGAACACCAGGCCAAGGCAGCTGGGCTGGCAGCTCTGCATGGCTGACATTGCCGTGCCTGTCACAGCAGGCACCTTCAGCACGTTCATTTAATCCCTCAAACACCCCTGGG
Organism: Cettia cetti; assembly: GCA_013401135.1. Lineage (NCBI taxonomy): Eukaryota > Metazoa > Chordata > Aves > Passeriformes > Sylviidae > Cettia > Cettia cetti. Next base: position 43,308 of record VZUI01036401.1, on the reverse strand, counting down.
AGCAGAAAGGATGTGGCTGCATGTTCAGTAATGAAATAATTGTGAGTAGGGTGCCTGGGGGCACAGCTCTGGCATGCTGATGTATACTCCACACTTTTTGAAGGAGCCCCTCAGCTTAGGAAACATCCCATCTTCATGCTCCCATGCAGAATAGCCTGGTGGGGAATCTGCCAGGCTGCAGAGGAGCCTGTGGTGAGGGTAAATAACCAGCTGGGATTTTTCCCTGTCACGTCTCCAAAAGGCAAAACCTTTCCAGGCTGTCTTTGGCATATGGCTGGTGCTGGCACGGGTGAGCACAGGGCTGGAACACAGGAGAAGCTGCAAACAGGCAGCAGAAAGCTCTGCAAATGGAGAGGAAAAGGGAGCACAGGGGGGGGAAAGGGAAGGTGAAGGCCAGAGGGAAAATCCTCAGCGTGTCTCAGTGCTGATGCCTCACCACAGCAAGGCTGCCTGGAACAGATGGGAAGGGATTCCCTCACATCCCACAGAGGAGGCTGCTGGCAGTGGTGCTGCTCTGTGCTCCAGCTCCTCTGCTGCTTATCTGAGGCCTGAAATTCAAGCTGGCACCTCAGGCACCTCAGTGGATGCATTCCCAGGACAGGGCAGTGCTCCCCTGCAGCCCATCAGTTTTGCTGGGTACAAATATTTACCATGACAGAAGAAAAGGGGAAATGGCTTTGCAGCATGAAGAATCCAATCTTTCCCAGACTGAGCCAGTGAGACAAAGCATTTTACACCAAGTAGAAAAAACCTGGAAGCTGAGACAGAATTTTCCCTTGTTTCTTCTGGGCTTCCTTGAAGTTGGCCATTCACCTGGAAAAATGCAGGTCAAATCCTTGCTTTGAACCAGGCACAGGAGAAGAATTGGTGGTACTGGTGGGATTTCTCCAGTAATTCCTGGGCGAGTCCTAATCCACGTCTGCAAATGCTCAGCGGAGCAACACAAGCACCAAACACAAAGAGAATCACAGAATATCCTGAGTTAAAAGGGAACCACAAGGACCATCGAGTCCAACTCCTTATCCTGCACAGGACAACCCCAAAAATCACACCAAGTGCCTGAGAGCATTGTCCAAACTCTTCTTGAACTCTGACCACAACCACTTAAAAGGTTTATGCCTCTGGGAACCTTGTGGATTTATTTCAAAGGGATATTGTTAGAGGGGTGTTAAGGAATAAGGGCTTCAATGCAAGAAAAGTGGGGAAATTTTGAGCATCCTCTCATTTTCTGTGCATTTTGGGAGTCAGGGAGCTGCATTTTGATGATGAATGGCACGTCAGAGTGGGATCCTCACTGTTGATGTGGGCTCAGTGTAAAGCAGCCATATCAAAGCTGGCTCACACCTAGCCAGCCTGGGGCCACCAGGAATTGTCTAATTCCAGGAATTCTCACATCTTCCTATCCTCTAGGACCTACAGGCTGGGCAGCCATGGCTGTGACAGGATCTGAGCTGGCTCCCTGCAAACTCAGAACTGCAAGTTTGCCCTTGGTGTGTCACAGTTTTCCAAGCCCCTTTACTGACTCCAGCCCCCTTCACTGCTCTCAGGGAAATACCTTGGGGAAATATTCTGGGGAAATACTTTGGAAGCATCCAGCTCAACTGATAGCAGCCTCTGGGAATGGTTATGGCATGGAACACTGCCCTGTCAGGACTCAGAAAGGAACTGGATCTGGGCACAGTGTGGTTTGTTGGAATCCTTTGTTAAAGGCAAACAACCCCCAGCCCCACCAGGCTGCAGGAGCTTCTCTCCAGTGAGCTGCACTTCATTGTGGAGGAATAAAACTGCTGAGTTGGGATCTCTGAACCCCAAAAGAGGAGCCCACCTCCCTCTCCAGGTGACCCAGACACTCCTTCAAGAGGAGAGGTTTTAGCAGGATGGCAGCAGCACGGTTACTGAGGGCACACATGAGCTGGGCAGGGATTTCCCACCCTCAACACAAAACTTCTTCAACCCCAATTGATGCAGTTGAGTGGGACACAAACATGAGCATCTGCATCTGTGTATTTTCTGTCTTATGACAGAGTTTTGGACTGTGGGGTTGCCTCAAATGAGCAGGACTGGGCTTTAACATTTCTCCTTTGCCTCTCCACCGTGAAAATAGGAATTAAAAAACCTTACTCCCTTGGTTTTAATGGGATCCATGTGCATTCTCCAAGTAGGAATTGCCCCTTTATGGATAATAACAAGCCTTCAGAAAAGAGGCAAAAATGCACACACGTATCTTAAATACCCAACAGTGCCTTCATATAGGATGAAAGCTCCCCAGAGAAGCTGAAGAAGGAAACTATTTAGTAGCTCCTTCACTCTTTCCTCCCTCCTGGAGTGCCAGTTGTGTGCTGAGACAACCTTGTTCTGATGAAAGCAATTTTACCTGCTGCTGTGACGCTAATTTTTTTCATCTGGAGAGTGGCTCCTTATGGCAGCTCTGATTCAATTAAGGATTACAGGGCCCTGTATTTCCCTTTCCTGACAGTGTGTGCAAAGCAAGTGCAAATGAATTACAGCCCAATTATTTTCCCCCGATCCCTAATGATCCTGGGTGTGCATCCATGCACTGAGATCTATGGGAGAACTTAAAGAGAATGAAAAAAACCCACAGCCATGCTCCTCTTTTGGCATCTGGGCCTGGTTTTTATACATGCAAATCGAGTTTCCTGTTCATGGAACACAACCAAGCAGAACACCATGCCGCCAACACAGTGCAGAGAAGGGCGTCCTCACGCTGGTCCTGCTCAGTGATCTGCCCTTCCACAGGGCACCCAAGGGTGCCTGGAAAGCTTCTGCTCCCAAGGATGGTGGTAGAACACACTGGGGTATCCTCTGAGGGGCTTTCCTGGTGCTGCAGCTTCAGCTCCACCTGTGAAAAAAGTGGGGGCCATGTGCTGGCCTCCCCCTTCCTGCTAATGTTCCTCCTGTCCCTCCTCCCTGTGTCCCCAGCACTGCCTTTGGTGCTGCATCATCACCTCTTATCCACAGGAATTTTGGCACATTCATATGTTTGGCTTTTTTTTTTTCTCCTCCTTCCTGCCTCTGTCTCTTCTTTACTGGCTCATTAAAAAAACCCAAAAAACAAGAAGTGCCATTTGTCTGTTTCAGAGATGCCAGTTCTGGTAAAGCCACCGAGGGCTGAGGCTCTCCCTCCCTTACCCCCAGTACTTCATTATTTATGACACAGCAGCATCTCCCAGGCTGTCCTCAAGCAACTGGGACAATTCCTCAGAGTTACCAACCCCTGAGGGTTTGAAACTGAAGAGTGCAAGGCCTGAGAGGAAGGAGAGCAGAACAGTTTCTCCTCCCCTTGGCTTGTCCCATCTCATCGTGGACACCAGCGGCTTTTCCAGTTGTGTGTCCTCTGTTGGCTCATGTGGAGCAGGTCATTTCACAGGGATTTGTCGTGGGATCAGTGACTCCCAGGGGATCCTCGTGTCTCAGTTCTGGATGCTCAGTGCCTGGGGAGCCTCTCCCTGTCACACCAGAGAGAACTCAGCCTGGAAGCCGGAGCAGCGGCGCGTCTTGGGCGAGCACTTGGTCAGCATGGAGATCTGCGTGCTGAAGTTGGTTCCATTGCTGCCCAGGGAAGGGTGGTGGTACTTCATGTCCGAGCCCAGGAACCTCTCCAGGTGCCACCTCCGCCACTTCCTCTTGAGCTCAGCTTGCACCTGGGCACGGGAAAGACACAACACACACAGGGCATCACTTGGTGCTGCTCCGACCTGATTATGGGAGCAGCCACGGGGAACCCACCCGCCACGGGGCCAAGAATTACTTTATAAAGGCCACTAAACTTGGCTTGGTCAGAACTTTTAACCACATAAAGGGGCATTCCAGTCAGTAAATTACTGGAGCAGAAAGCCCTGAGGTCATCAGAAAGGAATTTCTTATTGATACAGTCAAGGTGCCAGACTACTTAACCTCAATGACAGCACTTTGTGAGTATAATTAAGATGCTTTCTTTCTCACTGCCCTGTTTTTGGTCCAAATAGAAATGATTTAACCACAGCTTGTTTGTAAAGCTGTGCTTTTTTTGACAGAAGCTTCTGGTTGCTGCTCAGAGAGTTTACAGAAATAACCTGGTCTATGCCATCCCAATTCAAATCCTGAAGAAACCTGGCCACTGTTCTTGACCCCTCCTTCAGCCCTCCAGTGCAAATTTTTAGGTAACAGCACGAATTAGATGAAACAGCTGTGTCTAAAGGGCCCTGGGATAAACAAACACAGGAACAGCACAATCCCTGGAGAATGCCAGGACTAAAATGTGGGAAAGTCAAGATTGTTCCTGCAAGGCAGAAACGAGTTCACCTGCACTGCTCTGTGCTTAACAAATCACACAGTGCCTGTGCTGGGGCTGGCAGTGGGTGTGATCCTGGGGAGGATTCCTGGAGACACTAAGCATGAACAGGGCTTAGATGGGATTTATCCTGCCCTGCTGAAGGTTGCCCTTTGGGATCAGGGATTGTGCAAGTTCACACAGTTCAGCTGATGTTGTCTCATGAGGAAAGGATGGGCTCAGCAGCAAAGCTACAGTGCACACAAAGTCCTGATGTGTTTATTAATTGTTTTTATTAATGTGCTGAAAGCTGTCAAGTTTGGATTGTTTTCCTAGAGAGAGATGTGGTTTGGATGCTTCCCCTCAATATTGTAACATCAGGATAAGGAATGGGACACTTCTCAATTAACTCCACGCACATTAATTCTGTCCTAGCTGTAAACATTAACCAAAAAACACTGGTGGTCTGGTCTTACCTCTCCATTGAGAAAGCAGTAGAGAACAGCCACCACAAACCCCTGGGGAAAGGAGAAAACAGGATTTTAGCACTACAGACAAGGAGAGAGTGAGTTCCATTCAGCTCTCAAAGGAGAGATCACAGAATCACAGAATTTGTTCAGGTTAGAAAAGATCTCTAAGGTCATCCAGCCCAACCATGCCCCCAGCACAGCCAAGGCCACCACTAACCCATGTCCCCAAGTGCCACATCTGCACAGTTTTTGAACATTTCCAGGTGCCAGGTGTGCAGGGATGAGGATGTAGACAGGGATGTTAACCATTCACCACTGAATGAAACTTTGCTGCTCAAAGCCCCATCCACCCTGGCCTTGTACACACCAATTACACAAAAACTGAAATGAGGAGCTTATTTTTCTCCCTTAAGTATGAAAAAAACCCAGAGATACCAATGCACAGAGGAACATTTCCTTTCCATTTCCTAAAATGAGGAAAGAGAATCTCCTTCTGGAAGGCAAAATATAAATTTATCTTTTATCCTGGCCAGGCTGGAGGGAGCAGATTTTCCCCAAAGGTACAAGAGCAGTATGGGGCATCTCCAGGAAAAACCCATGCCCAGAAAAACCCACATCCAGCTTGTTGCATTTGTCCCTGGTGACAGACCTGGTGACAGACCTGGTGACCCAAAAGGTGCCTTACCTGGAATGAGCCAACCACCAGCTCAAAGACCAGCTTCACTTCTGCTTTGAAATTGTCAGGGAAGAAAGCAAACATGATGTAGTGGATGCCAAAGAGAGGGATCAGCAGCAGAGTGGATTTGGCCAGCCTCCTGTTGGAAAGACAAACATGAGCCACGAGGGGAGAGGGTAAGAGGCTGAAGAATCCTGCAGCTGAGCCCTGTGCAACCCCAAAAATTTATTATTTCTCCTTGTCCAACAGGTTGCAGATGGTTGGTGTTTTCAGATTTGGTGGCACTATAAAATGTGACTTTTTATTCCCAGTAGCTCCACCGGAGGTATTTCTTTCTCCCTCCTCTCTTCTTCTCCTCCCACCAGAGATCTTTTTTTCATCTCCACAAGCTAAATCATCATCTAGCAATGTCTTTGTTTGCCTGGGATTTCAGAAAATTACAGCTTCTGAGAGAGAAATGGTATGTTTAGCTCAGAATAATGACAGGCTACTGCACAATGAATGTCTCTAAAGGAGGGGGATGAACAGCATTAGTGCTTAATGGCATCACGCTGGCTAATCAGGGGTCTAATTAGGAAGAGATGATAATGTATTAAATGTAATCACTATTAAAAAGTAGTTGGCAGAAAGAAAATGAAATCAAGGGTCTGAGGATGCTCGTGGGGGTTTTGTCTCCCTTGGTCACTCATATCCTGTGACATCCCCCCCTCTCAGAGGCCTCTGGAAGGAATAAAGCTAAGGCTGGGATGTTGGAAATATTCATTTTGCCATCTGCAACCCCTCCACCTCCAAAGCCTCATCAGGCTCTGACCTCTCAGAGCATCTTCATTTATTTGCCACCTGCCTGAGCCCGCTGGGAGGCTGAAGTGGCAGCTTTGAGCAGAGGATGCTCAGCCCAGCATCTCCCAGAGCTCCTCTGCAGCTCTCCCTGAGCCTGGCCCAGAGACAGCTCAACACTGACTGGAGCTGTGCCTCATCATGAGAGCCTGCAGGAGGCTGAGGAGCTTCACAGGAGTTTGCCTTTCCCACACCCCTCACTAGCAGGCACATCCCTGCCCACAGGGATCTGAATTCTGAGTTCTCTTGGATGCCTTGCTCTGCCACAGGGCTGTCACTGTCTCTGGGGATCATCAGTGCTCCCTGTTCCTCCCTCCCAGGAGCAGCTCTGGCCAGTGGGACCCGTGCTGGTGTCCCCAAGCCCCAATCCCCCCAGATCCTGGCACGTGAGAGAGTCACACCTTTCCCAGGCAGTTCAGGGGACACCAACAATGGCTTTGCAGAGATCTCTCCTCTCTCCCCAATCCCTGAGGAACAGCAGCCTAGAGGAGATGATGTGGTGCTGCCTTTGTGCACCACACTGACAGAGAAGCTGTTTGCAACCTCCAGTGGACCACAAAATTTTATCCTACCATTGCAGACAACACTGGGGCCTTAGTTACAACATTTCCCCTCCTGGCTGTACTGTGGTAATGAAAAGGACATAAATGACAAAACTTGAGCCCCCTCCTCCAATTTGCACACCACACCAGTCTACTGCTCCCAACACTGAGTTTTAGATTTTATTTTGGCATCGAGGCAAGGGCTCTGTGATTTTTAGAAGACTCCACCACCTAAACACTGAACTCAGGAAAATCATCACCCAGCCACAGTGTAATTTCTCCCAGGAAGCTCAAGCCTGGCTGTGCAGGAGGCAGAACTGCTTGGGGGATTGTATAAAGCTGGTTAAATCTGCTGGAAGCCGTGGATTCTCAAAACCCTGATTATTCTCATTCCCAGCACATCCTAGACCCCCCCTCTCTGACAGATGCACGTGGTGACAGGAAATTTTGGGAAAACGTGTGCCCATTAACCTGCATGGAACCTGCTCCTGTCCTTGGGAGTGGGCAAGAGCCAACCAACATTTCAGTCACGCTCCCTGAAATCATAATGGCAAAGTTACTCAGAGATCTTTGATGACAATATTGATCCATGGACATGGACAGAATGGAGAGATGAATTTTGCTCAAGTTTTCTCTTGCAGAAGACAAATAATTCTATTTGCCTGAAATATTGCTGTCCCATTCTTGCACATGTCCCTGTCATTTCCGGAAAACTGTTTTGGGAGACTCATTTTTAGAGCTTCCAGTACATGAAAGCCCAGCTCCCTGTCTGCAGCATTAATGAGGGAAACAGCAGCACACCTGAACTTCCAGCCTGCAGCTAAACTCAGACCTTCTGGAGTTTACAGTGCTGTCAGCATGTCAGCAGGCTGTGTTTGTAGAAAACAAACAATACAAAATACACATCAGAAGGAGGGAGAAATGCAAATGAGATATCCAGGATGCTGTTGGTTTAAAAGAGATTTGTCTCAGATTTGGCAGGAGGAAGCCACACAGAATCACAGACTCCTTGGGGCTGGGAAAGGCCTCCAAGAGCATCCAGTCCAAGCTGTGACTGATCCTCACCCTGTCCCCAGCCCAGAGCACTGAGTGCCTTGTCCAGCCCCTCCTAGGACACCTCCAGGGATGGGGAGTCCACAACCTCCCTGGGCAGCTGTCGTCTTGCTTTCCAGCCTTCTAGTTCTTGGAGTCAGAACTTTCATGTAAGCAAAGCAATATTTTCAGAATTCCTTATCTTGTTTACGTTCCTTTCTGTAGAAAGGAAAATTGATGGGCACTTTCTAAGACCAGTAGAATTGAAGAGGTTGAACCTCAATCTTCCAATGTGGTCTCTTCTCTAGAAATCTATATAAGCTAAAAAAAAGATTAAACTTCCTCTTTTCCTGCTTTGACTCCGTGGTGATCACTGCTTCTCCCTTGTGTCACAGGCAGCCCCTTCCAATGCTTCACTGCCCTTTTGGTGAAGAAATTCCTCCTGATGTCCAACCTGAACCTCTCCAGGCACAACTTGAGGCCATTTCCTCTCATCCTGTCACCTGTTGCCTGAAGAGCTCAATCCCCACCTGGCTCCAGCCTCCTTTCAGGGAGTTGTGGAGAGCAGGGGGTCACCCTGAGCCTCCTCTTCTCCAGGGTAAACACCCCGAGCTCCCTCAACATTTCAGCAGCAGTTCTTTGCTAAGAACTCTTGGGTCCTGCAGTGAAACCCCAGAAGGCTCCACAGATTGTTGTCTAAAAGTAAAAAATCTTAGGACCACGCTGAGGAATCACCTTGGTGGGTTCTAACCTTCAGTTTCAGACAGTTAATATTTGCTTCCAACTATCCTTGAGAAAGGATAGTTGTTTGCCAAGATTGTTTGGAGAAGAAGCTTTCTTGAGAAATTTTCCCTTGGGAAAAAGTTAGCAGCTGCTAGCAGGCTAAAATCTCTCAGACCCAGAAATATCAGGCCCACATCTAGAGAAGGGCAACTGAGCTGGGGAAGGGTCTACAGAGCACAGCCCTATGAGGAGTGGTGAGGGATCTGAGGTTATTCAGCCTGTAGAACAAAAGGCTAGGGCAGACCTGATCACTCTCCTCAACTGCCAAAAAGGAGGTTGTATAAAGGTGGCAGTGAGTCTCTTCCCCCAAGTAAAAAAAAAGCAATAAGACAGGAGGAAACCGCCTCAAGGAGCACCAGGAGAGGTTTAGATTGGATATTAGGAAAAATTTCTTCATGGGAAGGCTGGTCAGTCATTGGAACAGCTTCCCAGGTAAGTGGTGTAGTCATCATCCCTAAAGGTATCTAAAAGATGCATAGACAGATACATGGTTTAGTGGTGGATTTGGCAGTGCTGAATTAACAGTTGGACCAGATGACCTTCAGTATCTTTTTCAAGATAAAAAATTATTCTATGACTTTATGTGTGGGTGTATAAAGATCTTTTTTGAGAAGTTTACCTCTTGATCAGTTTTGGGCTCACTTTTACAGCAATGAAAAAGGAGATACACTTGAAATTTGGCCTGTGTATCAGTTTCCCACTCCAAATAACAAACCTGTATTTACTAGAGCTAGCAACCAAAAAGTCAACAAGTCCTGTTACTTTCTTCCAACCTTCTTTCCCTGAAACAGCGCAGAATCTTTGATGTAAAATGAAAAGGCCTCAAATCAACACATCTGAAAAAATCAGCCTAAACAATTAAAGCACTGTAAACTATAATCAACTGACAACCACACTTTATGACAGTAATAAGATGGAACATAGAACAAGAAATAATACTTTCAATCCAGAGCTTTCTCAACACAGGAAGAAAACACATTATTAAATGAAAACTCAAACACAGTGAAACAGTTAAGAATGGAAACATACACTGCTTTCCTTTTTCTTGGTGCGGTGAGAAGCATACCCTTGTGGTGGTGCCATTCTCAGTTTTGTTTTGGAATTGAGAGCACTTCAAGAAGTCTGGCCAAGAAGCATTTACCATACCCAGGACTGGTTCACAGCCTTCTTTTGCTGCCTCACAAAATGTCCTGCAGGGCAAGAGGCCTCGACTAAAGAAAAGAGACAGAGAGCAAAATTAAAAATTATTATTACTTTAATAGGCTGTGAAAACTTTTTAGAAAGAGCAAAAAGTAATAATAGGTGCTTTTGACAAATTTAGTGCTCTAAAGAGCTACACCCATACCTTTACAGTGATTAAATTTTCAACCCAACTTTTTCACAGTTTATGTCTAAATTACTGCAGAACCTCTTGAGCTTTAGCAAATGAAATTTTGCTTTATTCATAACTACTCATAATGCCACAGAATTATCTTTTTCCTGGTACACCACATATATCTTTCTCTTTATGTCTGACTCTCAGTTGTACCTGCCCATCTCAAAACCATGGCTTGAATTCCATATTCAGTAACAAGTAAGTGGCCTGAACTGAAGTCTACAGTACCCAAAAATTTACCAACTTAGTGCTTCATTTTACAGTAACAGAGAATAACACGGTACTTTTAGCAACTGTGTAACATGGCAGCAACTACAAGAAAGAAATAAAAAAGCTGCCAGAGCTGCCTGACAACAATGTTAACAAAGACATTGGTGTAAAGCAAAATATTCACTTGCATAAGTATTCTGAAGTCAGTATGGTTGCCTTTCTTTGCTTAGTATCTAAAAAGACAAGCGTGCTGCCAGTGTTGTTGTAAGTTCATTACATACTTTGGTTGGAACCACTTTTTAAAAAAAGGTGTCTTTAAAGATACATTCTCCAGGTAATGCTAAGGACTTTTACACAATGCATTTCACATGCAGCAGTATTGAACTTATCTCAGAAGCAAGTCAAGGAATTTATCTCTAAAACTGTCTCTTCCAGATTCCTGGATGGCAGATTACTTGTTGCCTGTAAAGAAACATGTATGTTCTAAAGCAGTATTTTCCACCACCAGATTTTTTTATTGTGATCTGTTGAAAGACATAAAATTTTTTCACCAAAGATCACCTATATGGCTGTGTATAACACCAAGAATGGTTTCATCTGATGACAGAAGAGTTGCCACTGATTAGTTCTGCACACTGTACTGCCAAACTAAGTTCATCTGACTTGTAAAGGCTCTTCAGATAAAGATGTTCTGAAAACACTCTTCTCTTTGTTACAGAACCTATTTGATATGGAAAGAAAGAAAGGCCATAAGAGCTCTTGTGCAGACATCACTGCCTCCTGCCTGTAGCCTGAGAAGCTCCTTAAATAAAGGGGATTTAAAAGGGCAAGTGAAGGTCTCCAGACGTTTTTTAGCTTTTCCTTCTTAGCTAATACAGTAATACACTTCTGGTTTGACAAACGCACCCTAATACAGAAAATGCCAAAAGAAATGCTGCTACTTACTACAGAAGGCACTTGAGATTCAAAATACATTATTAATAAGATGTCACAAAGCTAAAATAAAGTATTGATTTGACCTGTTGGTGAGTGATAACTCTTTATTTTATTCAATCTGATAGGCTAAATTTAACTTTCTGTTCATTTTTTACAAAACCACAAAATATGCTACAAAACTGCATTACAGTGAAAAGCATTGTAAGCAGTGATTCTGCCTCATTTACTGGTGCAATGGAGCATACCTAATGATCACAAGTAGTAATTTGAAGACAGTACATTCTGCTAAGTTTATTTTTTGTTCTCAAAAAGAAGTGTTAGTAGGGACATTACTTGATTTTAACAAGCCTGTGACAGAGACGTACTTGAGTTTATCACAGTTAACCAATCTGTACACATAGTTTCTACAAATGGGAATGCTACTTGAAAAAAATCCCAAACAAATAAACAAACAAAACATAAAGAGTTCTTGAGGACTCTCAGACAAAGTTTCATACAAGTCTGCAGTATCTGATATGATCTCTGTTTTTTCTGACCTACACCTAAATCATTAACTTTCAAAGCACCACGCTTTAGCTATAGCCTGACATTTAGTAATCAGGCTATAGTAGTACGTGTATGTCAACTTCTTACAGTGTAACTATAGCAAACTTCCATCTATATGATTCCTTGTTTCCAAAGGTCTTTCCACATACTGAACATTCATTTCAATCAAAGTTTTAAAAATAATATTAAAAAGTTATATTAGAATCTATGCAGAGTTATGCATAACTGTTAAAAAGCTTCTAAAAATGTCAGGAGTAATTTTTTTCAGAAGATCTATGTGCACATTGAATTCTTTACATCTATGTGAAGAAAAACCCACAAATACAAGAAGTTCACCTCATTTACTTAAATTAAGCAGTTCAGCATTTGAGTATTACACTACAAGGCAAATGTTTAGATATTGTATCGGATTTGCATGGCAAGGTTCTTGTAGCGGGAGGGATACAAAGGTGCCTTCTGTGAGAAGCTGCCAGAAGCTTCTCCTGCATCTGACAGAGCCAACTCCAGTCAGATGGAAACATACCCACCACTGGCCAAGGCTGAGCCCATCAGTGATGGCAGTTGTACCTCTGCAATATTTAAGGAGGCAGGGAAAAAAATCCTGTGCAAAGGCAACTGCAGCCAAGAGGAAGGAGTCAGAATGTGGGAAAGAAGCAACTCTATAATACCAACAGGAGGGGCAGGAGGTGCTCCAGGCACCGGAGCAGAGGTTCCCCTGCAGCCCATGGGGCAGCCCATGATGAGGCAGCTTTGCCCCCACAGCCCACAGAGGTCCATGGTGGTGAAGATATTCACCCACAGCCCCTGGAAGACCCCACTCTGGAAAAGGCAGATGCCCAAAGGAATCTGTGACCCTGTGGGACTCCATTCTGGAGCAGGTTTGCTGGCAGAACCTGTGACCCTGTGGTGAACCCACACTGTAGCAGCTCATGAAGAGTGGTAGGCCATGGGAAAGACTCACAGTGGAGAAGTTCATTGGAGGACTGTGTCCCACAGGAGGGACTCCATGCTGGAACAGAGAAGAGTGCGAGGAGTCCTCCTGAGAAGGAAGGAGTGACAGTGACAAGGTGTGACGAACTGACCGCAGCCTACATGCCATCCCCCTGCACCTGTGAGGGGTCAGGAGATAGGTAACTCATGACCAAAGTTAAACACAGGAAGAGAGGGATGCGAGGAAGTTGTTATAAGACCTGGGGTATCTTTTCTCATTACCCTGCTCTGATTTGATTGGCAGTGAATTAAATTACTTCCCCTATATTGAGTCTGTTTTGCCCATGACTGTAATTGGTGAGTGATCTTTGCTTGTCCGTATCTTGATCCGTGAGACTTGTTCTATTTTCTCTCCCCTGTCCAGCTGAGGAGGGGAAGTAACAGAGCAGCTTTGGAGGGCACCTGGTGACCAGCCAGGGTCAACCTACCACAGACATGCACAGTACAGCAGTAATTTGGAAATTACCAGTGTTCCAAAAGACAACTACATGGTGATCTAATAACCAAGAAGAATTTGTAGTCTCTAGAGAAGCAGAGAATAGTCTCTAGAGAATCAGAAAACATGGGACTATCCAGCAATTACTGCAATATTTGGCCCAGTTACAATGTTGAGTCATGTGTGCTCCATAAATTAAATGTTTCTGGATAAAGATCAAGTTTAGTATGGACTTACTGCTTAATCTGCTGAAAGATGAAAATATTATTAAAAGTCTTTATCTTGATTAGTCTTATTTACAGCTACTCAGAGACTAATAATTTAAAAAAAAACCTGGCAGGTCTGTGGCAATCTTACCATAATTGATTTGGCACCAGGGGCAGGCACAGAAGCAGGTTATAACATACTAGAGTGTGATTCTGCTTTTCGGGATATTAACAGAAAAACACATGAAATTGGAGTTTGATGAAAGAAAAAAAAATTACATATTTTTATCTCTGTGGTTGGTTTCCCCACAATCAAAATCCACACTTCAGTAAATTCAGCTGCACAGAAATACCAACATTAATAACTGTAGGGCACCAAAAGAAATAGAAATCTTCTTTATCATTTATTAAAAAGCAAATTAAGGGTAGAGAGAATATATAAGAGTTTTAAATTTGCATAAGGCATCTTTGAAGAAGCTATTTATCAGAAGTTTTATATTAAATATTCATTGAAGCAGGTACATTCAATACAGCATATACTCTGTTAAGTGATTTTATGTTTCCAAAGAGGTTAAACACTGCCTGAAAGCAGACGATCTGATTTCCTTGTCATAATGATCACCTAGCATTCACTTAAATTGGAACTCAAATTGCCTGATTTTAATCCTACAGGGACTTACTCCTTGTAATTCGGAGATACTTTACATTTTTAGACTAATGTTTTTCAGAATTTACTCCTTCTCTAACACTCACTTCTCTTCTTTGCAATCTCATTACCATGCACAGGGCTCCTCATTAGACAGTTTCTTAAGTGGTTGTTTTGAGTACTAGAAGTTAAGTTAGAGAAATATACTACAAGAAGCAGTAAGGACAGGGAAGATTCTCATGGTGACTGTTTTCCTCTTGCTGCAGAATTTACCACATTTTCTAAGGTTAGTTCAAGATTCAAGTTAGCTAAAGGGTCTGACTCCCAGTCTCAGCAGACACCAAGGGCAAGTCTTTTCTGGAAGCAGCAGCAGCAGTGTATGCAGCTGGATCTGGGTCTGTGCTACTTTCAGCTTCGCTGTTTGTAAGACCTATTTTTAGGCTGTATAATAAGAGGTCAAATAACTGATTCAGGTGAAGAGTAATGTTACCAAAACCAAAAGCACTTTTTTCACATCTGGCAATTGATTAGTTCCTCCAAAAGGATACAGGCGAAGAAAGAATAAGGTGTCAAGAGAGGGAGAAATAGAAATTGCTAGAGCTGACAAAAGCATTAAATTAAATAAAATAAACAATTAACCATCCTGCAGGAGCTCCCCTTGCAACCTGGTAAATACAATAATATACCCAGTGCTCATTATTATCGGTGGCACTTCTTTCTGTCTTCACAATAGCATCTCAACTGGCAAAAGCACTGCTATAGGCATGCCCTGTTGAAAAATTCACTATTGTAATTTTACAGGTTAAAACAATAGAAGGTAAATGATTTGAAAAAGGCCTACAACCAAGAGCTGAAAATACATCATGAAGACCACTCTGAGAGCACACAACTGCTGGCTGCATCTGCTAAAGGTCACATTTGTGGTTCAACAGACAATCTGATTGCAGGCACACTGATGAACATCTCCAGCTACTGCTGGTTCTCACTACTGTTCTTTCCCCAGCTTCATCCCTTCAGTTGTTCCAGGATAACTTTTTCTGTGGCCCCACAATAAGCTGTGTTCAGGTACTGAGACAAGTTAAAAACAACTGTAGGATATTTTGCTGTATCATTCATGCACAGGCACACACACTAAGAATGGTGATAGATCTCAGGCCTGAGGCAAAATAAATGAACTGGTAATACAGTTGTGAGAGATTGCTGGGGCAGGGAGGATAAGTACAAGGAAAAACTGAAACATGATGAAATTATGGGAAGAAGAAAGCTGAGGTTACTCTTTATTTCTACAGCCCTGAAATCAAACAAGTTGAAATGATTAGCTCACACATCAGCCTTTGTTAGTTTTAATTGTCTTTAATACATTTCATGATATTCTAAAAATAATGACTTCCAGAGAATATAAACATCAGAAAAAGAAGTTTCTACAGCGGAGCAAACACACACACCCAGGATTACAGTTTTCTACAGTGACCATTCTTGTGAAATCTTTCTCAATATCCTCTCACAGTACTCCAATACAGAGAGCAGCACAGACACCGACAGAGTTTTATGAGACAAACTCATAAACCTCTCAATATTACTTCTTGATTCATGGATTTATAAACAAATTGGCTGCTAATGTTTCACATAATCAAGAAATTATGCATTTTTATCTATTATTGTTTGGTTTTAATCTCTAACTTGCAACTTCATATTTTTTCTCTAGATAAGGGTTTAAATCTGAAATTATGCATTTTTATCTATTATTATTTGGTTTTAATCTCTAACTTGCAACTTCATATTTTTTCTCTAGATAAGGGTTTAAATCTGAAATTTGCTTCTTTACATAATAAAATCTGAAAAGAAAGCAAGATTATTTTAGACTTTTGTGGTTATTTCACTTGACAAAATTGCACTGAATCCATATTGCAGCATTTATGGATGCCACATCAATTCCAGGTAATACTTTGTAACACTCAAAGCAGAGCTAGCTGTATAACCTCCCACCTAGTTTTTAGCTTAAATGCATGTACTATTTTCTCAAAGCAGGTTCCTGTGTATAAGTAAAAAGATATAAAATCACCTTTAAAAGGATAGGACCCACAGTCTGAGAAGCATCGAACACCTTAAAGGAAAAAAAAAGGCCTCAGAGGTGAACCTGGCAAAAGGCATAGCAGCTCAGTTTCCCTGGTGTGGGAGCCTGAATAATGGTTGCAGCTGTTTAGACAAGATTAAGGCCTTGCATTAATTGGCTGAAGAGCAGAGTCCACTCATCTGCCCTACAGGGACTCAATATAAGGATTTACAGATAGTGCAGAAGGCCAGTTCTAACCCACACACTCATGAATACCCCATTTGCTGTCATGAAGCTAGGCAACTACGGATGAGCCACAAGACAAATGCCCTTTCCAAGAGACTGAAAAAAGCCTACGTTATACAATGAGAATGAAAAAGATGGAGATACTGAATGGATTGCCTGCAGCATGGAAGAACAATCTGTTTAAAGGCTATGAGAACAGAAAAATGGCAAAAGCAAATAAGATGAAAAAGCTGGACTAGAATCTCTTCTGTGACTCCATACAGATTTTTTTTTTTTTCTCTAAGAATGACATTTCAAATTAACTACTCCTTAATAGTTGCCATATCTTATGGCAAGAGGGAAGAGACAGCAGAAGAGTTATGCTGGCAAAAGTCTTAGAGCACATCTGATATCCAAAAGTACCATGTTTAACAAAGAGCTCACATGGAACTCTGAAGGCTGCTCAGACAGAGGGGGGAAATATAAATTCCTGATTCCACCGAAAGTGGAACTGGGAACAAATCCAAATACACCATTAGATTAAACAGACTCTTCTTATCCATCCAAAAATGAGAATAAGCAAGCAGCAGCTGCTGTTGAATTTTACATCTTCTACATCAACCGCTGTTATTTAACATCTCTTTCAGGCTTAGAAATGCTCTCCAGACAATGTGACCAAACTGTGTTGGTATCCTTAAGGATGGACACTTACAGTCTCCACAATGCAAGTTAGAATTTTTAGTCAGTGTAATAATTTATTTTGTAGGCAAAACCCAGACAAACTATTTTGACCAAAATAAGGAGTCACATCTGAGTCAGCAGTGTCCTGTGGCAGCCAGGAGGGCCAACCCTGTCCTGGGGTGCATCAGACACAGCATCACCAGCCAGGCAAGGGAGGGGGTTGTCCCCTCTGCTCTGCACTGGGGTGACCTCACCTCCAGTGCTGGGGGAGGTTTTGGGTGCCCCAATGTGAGTAAGACATTAAACTATTGGGGAGCATCCAAAGAAAGGCAACAAGGACAGTGAAGGGTCTAGAGGGGAACCCATATGAGAAGAGACTGAAGACACTTGGTCTGTTCAGCGTGGAGATGAAGAGACTGAGAGAAGGAGACCTCATCATAGTCTGCAACTTCCCCATGAGGGGAAATGGAGGGGGAGACATTGAGCTCTTCAAGTTTGTGACCAGTGAGGACAGTACTCAAGGAAACAGCATGAAGCTGAGTCACAGGAGGTTTTGGTTGGCTATCAGGAAAAAGATTCTTGCCCAAGAGGATTCTTTGGGCTCCTCAGAGAACAGGCTCCTCAGGGAAGCGGTCACAGCACCAACCTGACAAGAGTCCAAGAAGCACTTGGACAATTCTCTCAGGCACATCATGTGACTCCTGGGGATGGTCCTGTGCAGGGGCTGGAGTTGGACTTTGATGATCCTTGTGGGTATTTTCCAACCGTGAATATTGTATGATCCTATGAATTAGCAAGAAATAAATTCAGAAACCCCCTCTGACTCCTCAGCCACTTTCTATGACAGCACAATGCATCACAAGCTGAGCTTATAACCGTAACAATCAGAAACTCCTAAAGTATACACTGTACAGCAGAAGCATAAATTTTGCAATGTAGCATTGAAAAGAAAAAAATCTATCAAAAATTTTCAGTGCATTTTGTACAACGACCATAATCAGTTGGGATGATCTGTCCTGACTAAAGCAATCAATCCTTCCAGATTTCTCTTACTGATCCCATCACTTGATTCAAAGACAACAGTGAAAATGGGAGAGAGGCACTAAATTAATTCATTAGAGCTTTAGTTCAGCCATGAATCAGCTTAAGTAAGTATTATTAAGAATACTGCTACAATTCTGAGCTATTTTTACAATCTTGTACTACCCACCAAAATTACTTCTAAATGAAGTCAAATTTCTGAGAATTCTTGCCTATTATTTACTATGCAAATGATGAACACACTGCTTATTTAGTTTACTCTATAGAAATTTCTTTTAAAAAACAAAACACTCCTAACATGTCTGAAAATTCAGGTTACAAGATCTTTTGATTTTAGCAAACAAAATTCACACTTGGGAAAGAGAAGCTGGCACAGTGAAACAGAAGTCCTCTGAACCACACAGCAATATTTCAATCACAGCATTGCTACAGGAATTCTGGATTAACTGGAAGCAAATAATACACTGCACAGCTGCTCTAAGTATTTCTGTCTACAGGATAATAAAGACACACAAAACAATACTGTAGCTAAAGAACTGCCTTCCATTTCCAGAGATGACTGTGAGAGGTACCCTTAATTTCATGCAGTTTTCCAGAACTAATGTTTCCCCGTGCACTTCAGAGCATTGCCAAAAGGAAGACCTCAAGAATCAACCAAAGTTAAAACTTTCTGAGTTGCATCTTATCAGGAATCCTAAAGAATCACAGACACACTTCTCACTCACTGACATTCAAGGATCTTCTCTGTCAAGTAGAAAACCATTATAACATGATTATCATGCTACTTCAAGTTCACATTAGAATTGTTTCACAAACAAATCTGGCAGGAGCAGATGTCAACAATTTAAAAAAGCTGTCCTACCCCTCATCAGTCTGCTCCAAAATCTGTCCCCACCTCTCTTCCCAACTTCTTTGTGCCAGCACAGCACTTCATGCTGTTACACAATGGATAACATCAGTCACTCCTAATTTAATTCAGATCAGTTTCCAATTCCAATATGTCATGGAGCTGAAAAAAATACTCTTGACAGGTCATGGAATAGAGATGTGTGAGATGGGGAATAACAAGCAGGAGAATAGGATAATACTGACTCTTTCAACACCACTAGCACTAAATATAGCATTGTCTATCATGAAACAGTAGTCTGGAACATGTTCTCCAGAAGGGTTGTGAAACCTCCATCCTTAGAGATACTCAAAACCCAATTGAGAGTGGTCCTGAGGAGTTTCATTCATCTTTAATGATTATCCTGATCTGAGCCCGAAGAGTTCCAGAAGTTTCTCTCCTCCCCACCTGTGTAATCTTGTGATTCTAGTTTGACTGCCCTGCTCAGCCTGTGAGCCTGGTGCTTGCCACCAATAGGTGTCCAACAGGGCAACAATAACTTCTGACAGAGGAGACAAAACTTGTGAGAGGTATGTCTCACTAACTGAATCTTCAATAGGTTTTGAGTGCAGATGGATTATTTGTTAGCTATTTGTTAATAAGATGGCTACTAAAAGAAGTAAAACACGAGCTGAAAAGCATATGAATTCTTTGAGAATTCTTTATCCACACTCCAATCCGTAACCATTTTCTTTACTAATTGCTGCACAAGAGGGCGTACTTATACCTAGTAGAAGAGTTCTATCTACCAAACTAAGATAAAATGTTACTTCATCTGTGTTTCTGGTTGTGAGCCCAGATACACCAGTCCAATAAGAAACGATCAATGTTAATACTCCCAAAATATTTATGAAAATGCAAGGTTTTACCGCAAGTTCCTATCCGACAACTGTTGCCATTTATTAAATTAAATAAATTTTATTTTGTGAAAAAGCATCGTTTTTCTAGAAGACAGATTAAATTAGCAAACATTAACAAAAAGCCATGCTAATTTTAAGAGTAGTTGTAAACAATTATTTCAACTACATAAATGATCATTACTTATTTATAAGAATAATATATTATTATATAATAATATATTGCATTTGCAGGAGAATGACTTACGATCTCTAGTTAACATACCAAGTTAGGAACCATAAACCACAGCTTTTAATAGATAATACACACAGCAAATCAACAACAGGGCTGAAGGCCATCAATCAGTAACACATTCATTAATAAAATAACTGGCCCTCCTGATCTTCCTTTCTGTCTCCTTCCCTTAACTTCTCTGCGCAGCATTGTGAAATATCCTTTCAAGCAGTCATTTCCATGCCCAGACTGTTCTCAAAAATGTTTCTCTATCGGATAACCTTTTAACTCTGTTGCATCCATAATTCCCCCAACACACACTTAGAAATTAGATCAGTGGGGAGGGTGAAACACTGCATGAAGTTTTGGTGCTGCCTGCTATGGCAAATGCTGGCTTCACATGCATTGGACAACACACATCATTCTGGCCAAAGTAGGATGCCATTGCCTATATTTCTATATTACTTTTCTAGCTTTTTTTTTTTTTTTAATCAATTTCTTAGGCAATCCCCTCTTACTTTATATTGACTTATTTACAAAGTATCCACACCAGTAATTTTAAACCCTTTGTGGGCAGGGAAGGGGCAGTTCTCTGAATGTAGAAAACACAGGATCCTATTTCTCTTTTTCCCCTATATTTTGTCCCTGGTTTGTCCTTCCTGACACTCCACCTGTGTAAAAGAACTAGCATCACAGAGTTAATTTCAGGCCCTGTTCCTGTAAGAGCCTATACCTAGATCCGGTACCACCCCTAGCTACTGGGACTCTTCAGGTCCACCCACAGCAGCTGAGCCATTACAGTTACAGAGATGCTTTCAGAGACCCCACAATTTTTCAGAAGCTAGAAATGTGTAAGCTAGAAATTGGGGATTAATGTACCATAGGCATATCCATGGTACATAAACTTTATAAACAGAAGTTCCCCTAAGGTAAAGACATTTATCTTCTAATTCCCTCATCTCTCTCTTCTAACAGCCATGGGGAAGAGCTTAGTACTTATTAGAGAAACTTCCCAAATAAATTTAAAATTTTGGTGCTCAAATTCTTGAGTACTATTGGGGATTACAGAGGGCTTTTCCATAAGCAACCCATTTTTTCCTTCTGTTTTTTGCCCAAGGCATGATTTGGGCATCCAAAAAAAAAGTTAAAGGGTGCTCTTTTCCATTTTTTCACCCCCAAAAAATTATACTTATCTCAAGAAAGAGTCCTCTAAGATATGTTTGTCAACTTTAAATACAGGCATTTTGGCCCATGCCACATCACTACTGATCTTCTCCCTAGAATTCCTTGCAAAAGCAAACTTTGTGTTTGTCACCTTTTTATACTGTCTCGGCTTGGCAGAAAGTAGTTGTGGCTCCTAAGCTGATGAATATCACATGTTGACTTCATGATGTGAGTTCTGAGGGACAATACAAACTATAATCTTATTAGCATATTGTTTTCTGCCGTATGAATAACAGTTAGACAAGATTATTAATATAACTCATTAACTATGAAATTACTTATGAACAATACAGGCTGCACTGAAAATAAAGGTATATCTCTGGAAATGCTGTTTTGTGACTACTCTTTCTTCAAGTTTCTGCATACATGTCTTGGCAAGATGGTCCACTCCAATGCTTCAGAGAAATGTGATCATTCCCTTCTTTGAAGACAGATGTAAACCAGCTGTTCCTTAACTAAAGGTCTCACACATGTCTCATGAAGAACATGTTATACTCATAGGATAGCAGAAATAAAATTTTGGTTTTGGAAAAATTATCTTTCATTAGAGCAGGAATTAGGGCTTGAGGATTTATTTTCTTCTTGATACTGTTTCTGTGCAAATATTTCATCACTTTCTGAATCTGCATATTGTAGATTTTCTTTGATCCATGTATCTATTTATTACCAATTCAATTTTCTATTTCAAGTCACCCCTATTTTATTTACTGTCTCCTTATATTTAGAAATTCATGTCTGTTCACTACACTCACTGAAACATGTTTTCAATCATGACTTTGCATATGACATCTGTTACTGCACATAAACACTTCCAAAAGTACACAGGAACTGTCTAGTGCTATTTTACAGATACCTTAAATAGACAGTTTTGCTCATTTGAATCCCTACCCAATGTATTACACCTCTCAACAATTTCACTTCCTTGCTGCTGTAAATTAGTTCTACTTCACCTTGAATTAGTGTGCTATCAATTTCATGGTAGACCAGAGCTGACACTGAGTACTTACATTGCATAGGAAAGCCTTACAAAATGTTTCTTGCAAAACATCGACTATCTGCCATTAGGAACTCTATCCTCAATATTTTACTTACCAAAAAAATTACACCATAAAATCATTATTATTATTAACTATTGGTTAAATTACAGCTATTGAAAGGTTATTAACTGGTAGAAACATAACATGAAAGAAAAAATTATTCTTTTGGTTTGCTGTTCTGGGGTTTTTCAAATAACATATACCTTGTGTATTCCTCAGTTTTTCTGCTAAAGAGTAACACTTACATCAATTCCCTTAGAAAAATTCTTTAAATCAACAATAACAAGACACACACACAAAAAAACAAAACCTCTGGCAGACAGAGAACACTATTTATCTGGGCAAGCATTTGCAACATTATCACACTCTCTAATTTTTGTGTTCCTTTTTGACAGGATTTGACTATACATGTTTTTCATTAGCTGGATCTCCAAGGTTGAATGGTTCAAGTCACAACTGCACTTAAATGGACCATACCCAGATTTAAAAACTGAAGACTGGATTATGACTTGGTTATATCCAAAGACCGATTTCACAACAGTGTGGCTTTTTGTGCACAATTTGTCTGCTGGATTCTGAAGGGCTGCAAGCCAAGTCATGGTAACCTTTAAAACAGAAGACATGTGATTTCCAACATTTTTGTATAAATCACTTCACCCTCTGAACATCATCTCTGCTTTATTTTGAACTGGAGATTCTAGTCTTCTGTATCTTCTTGACAAACAATTATTGCCAAAACTGCATCTGGAATAGCCTTTGTGAGCCATGTTAAATTCCTTAGGCTAAAGAGGCACCATCAAAAAGGAAGTGTATTAAGAGGATAAAGCAACTCCCACAGGATGTGAAAGACAGGACTGCAAACTCAGGGAACAACTGATAACCATTTATAAGCATCTGCAAGAAGCCTCCACTCCATGTGCCTGGGTCATGGCAAGAACTACACTGGATGGAGTAATGAGAAGAACATTAAGAGACAACACGGTGGTAGGAGGAAATTGTCCCACCTTATTCCTTATAGACCTGGTAAGTGATTGTCACCAGTGCAGTAGCCGAATGCTTGAAGTAAATACCACCAATTTCAATGAAACATCTCTGATAGGTTTATGAGAGAGGATTCTAAATGTCCTTCCAGGTGGGTTTCTCAATAACTGCTTTAAAAATTACTCTGAAGCTAACTTCATAAATTGGTAAAATTGAAACATTTCTTAAAAGCTGTACAATGGCAAAGTTCCCTGTGCAACTATAGTTTGCCATCTCCACTCAGGTGCATTATAAAAAGATAGTGTAAAAGCTGGCTCACAGACTACCTATGGGATTGTTCACTCAGAGGTCCTAGCAGCTGCTATTTTGTCTTGGCATATTTACCTGCTTTTGTTTGCAATATCAAGTAGATTAAAACAAAACTGAAGCATGCCAGTGGAGGACTGCCTATACAAACTCATACATATCCATGCATCACTCATACACAATTAAACCCATTATGGACTTTGTGTAATAGATATTGACTCAAATGTACGCTGATAGCTTCCTGTTCAAAGCCTTCAAACAAAAATTCTCATTAGCAGTGTAAACAAGATCCATGTGATCAGTCTGCTTTTTCTCCTAAATACTTCAAAAGCCTCAATTAACTCTAAAAAGTAGGTTTTTATAACATCTTTTTATTTTAATAAGTTTAGCTGTTTAGGATCTCTCAAAGGAAGGCATTTCCTCAACTTTCTGGAATATACTTCTACAAAGAGGATCACTGTCATTACTCAAGCTATTATTTCTGTTTTAAAGGCACCATGACAGCACATGGGTGTAAGAATCCATAAGCTTCAAATTTATTCCCAGCATAAAAAGTCAAAATAAGCCATGTACATATGTAAGATCCTTCAGGATCTTATATAGCCTGCCTAGTTTTCCAAGTCTTTTGATGAAATTTGATTATTAGAATAAAAATATTAGAAAGCATCAATCAATGAGTCTTGTTTGCATTAATGGGCTGAACCCACTATTCATTTCTCTAATAATTTTGAATCTTCAAATTTTACATTAATTTTGGCTTTAAAATACATCCACTTTTTTTTCCTTTTGAAATTTGAAAACACTGCAGATTTACTGTTATTGTCTTCTTGAATTTTGGAATCCAATGCATGTGAGTTGCTATAAATAAAGTTACTACTGCATTGTAGTATCTGGCAGTTGTCACTTTGGCCCACTCTTAGCGTCTTTCAGTGCTGAAGGAGGATTCACTAGATTAAATCATTAATCATAACCAACAGCTCTGAGGACAGATCTCTCTTACAACAAATAAAGTACCAGTGTAGCATGTGATGGTCAGATGATATAGACTATTATTACCAAAAAGGACAATGTTACTACTGGGAATGTTTAAGAAGTCATTAGTTCAGCACATCTAGTTAAAGGTGTTCTTCCACCCACTGGTATTACTTTTCATGTTTTCCTAGCAGTGCTGCTGGACTATGGTAGGACAGAGCTAAGGCTGATTTTTAAGTCATATTGCAAAGATCTCATACATCCACTCAAGAAGGAGGAATTTACATAACACACTTACATAAGCAGTCCCTTGCTACAAAAATTATGGGAAAACACACAAAAAACCTTGTTGCACTTCAACTTTCCATTTTCCCTTTTCACACAGGTTTTAGTTGTACTTTCAAACGTTTTCTGTACTGGAAAGTAGTATATAGATACTAATATATATTTTCTTAAAAGAGCAGGGCTAGCTAATTTTATAGCCAGTTGCTGAAATTAAATACAGCTTTTAAAATTAATATATTTTTACTGTCACACATGGTTTCATCGCAGTAAGATATAGAAGAACATTACTGAAGATCAAGTGTTGTGGTAGCATTCAGAAATCCCTGTACTCAAACACAATCCCTACACAAACACCGAATATGCTCTCTGCCTAGAAACTTAATCTCCTTCAAGTGTTAATGAAAACAATGTTTATAAATACATGAAAGATAAATGGGAAACAGACATAAGTTTAACTATCAGAGAAAAGCTATGTAATGACAGCTCACTGGATGCCAAAGATTAGTGCTTGTAACTTTCCCTCTTGTTCCTTCTTGTAACGCAATGTTATAATTATTGCTCCCATGGCTGCAAGCTGCCAACAGACTCTCAACAATACCTAAGAATAGACATCCAGGCATCACAGGAGTTTCATTTCTTCCACACTGTGTAAACAACATTTGTCAAATTAAGCTTTACATATATTAGGCACAATTGCTTTGCAAAACAAAGAGAGAACAATAAATGAAATGATCAGATATAGAACCACTGACGTTAGAATGAACCAGCTGTAACTGATGGGAGGAAATAATGATGATGCCAGTAACAACTGTTCACATTAGTGGATATTTTGTCATACTGTATGTTCTAGACAACCACAGCACCCCCAAAAAAGCACTACAGCATATGAATATATCAGCACCAAAGGCTTTCCACAGTGACTCTTCTGCTTCAGTATTTTTCTGCGAACCACATTCCCTATTCAACAGACCCAACACAGGCTTGTCTCTTTCATTTTTGATATCTGCACTCAACATACACAAAGGAACTTCCCTCTGCTATGTTAAATGCTTTTCTCTAGATCTCACTGACAGGAATTATGGGGGAAGGCAGGGAAGGGGCTGGGTTGAGAAGGGAAGGGAAGGTGTAAATAACTACTTTTTGCAGATCTGATGCTCCTTAAAATAAATTATTCTTGGCTGTGAAATATATGTGTTTGCTTGCCAATAATTGGATGCTACAAAAAGGACAGTAATCACAAAAATCATTTAGTTGCCTACGGAAAAAAAATAAATAAAAGAAAGGTATTCTTGTTTAAAGAAGAAACAGGAAGTTAAATAAGGTTTACCAAATTGGACTTAACTAACCAGCATGCTGTCAACCCACTTTTACTGTTCTTCCTATGGTTGCCACTCTGACTGCAGTCACTGCATTTTCAGTGACATCCACGGCACACTCTGGAGACACAATTACTAAAACTGAAGTCACATTCTAACATAATCTTGCATCATTTGCAGTCTCACATTGGACTTTCTTCCCCATCAGTCTGCAGGGGCAAGAATATTTCCTCCACAAAAAAGAGATTTTAAAATACGAACGGAGGAACCACTGTGACCTCCAAGACATAAAACAGGACATCAAAATCCAGTTCCAGCTCTGACACTATGAATTAATGAAAGAAGGGTGCTGCTATGAAAAAAAAAAAAAAAAAATGAAAACCAAAAAGGGAAGGGCAAGGGCAAGGGCAAGGGCAAGGGCAAGGGCAAGGGCAAGGGCAAGGGCAAGGGCAAGGGCAAGGGGAGACCACAAAGAAAACTCCTGACTCTTGAATCTCAAAGTATTTTGATTGTCACTGAAAACCAGAGCAAAAACAGGTCTTCAGGAAAGAAATGGAAAAGAAGCATACAAAATTTATCCTTTCACCATTTCACTCATTTGATTGTTTCAAGAGCTTTGCACTTTTGATACAGACAACTCACTCTCAACAGGTTTAAGGAAGTCAAATTCCAAACAAGACAGAGTAAGTGAAGCAACAGAGATATTGCCTGTTCTGTTGTTGAACATTTAAATGCATCAATGTATTACCTAAACCCACTTTTCTTACTTTGTTCAATAATTTTTAGAGAAAACAGGTAGCATAAGGCTGACATCAGATTCCATAAGCAGAACAATTGAAATACTGAATTGGAGCAGAGATGCTATAACTAAACCACTCAATTAAACAGGGTTAATTGAAAATAGCTTTTGGTAGGCTAATAAAGATATGTACACAGGTGCATTTGTTTTAAACCACTCAGCCAGTCTAAAGGTAAGTCTCATTCCACTGTTACCTGTGCTGCCTTTCTTCCCCAATAATCGTATCCACGTAATCATCTGTACACCTTTATTCTGGGTTAATTTTCTGTCACTTTAGTGAGCTTAATTAGCCAGGAATCATTGTGATGCACTGGAAGTGGCAGGCATATATTGCCTGGAGTGAGACTGCACCTTTCATTGGCAACTAAATTTTTTGGCCAGTTCTCACAGAATTTCTTTTGTAAGTATCCTATTCCTTCTGAACTGCACAACTTTCAACCTCCTGGTCTTGTTATGTTGTTTGAAACACTTATCCAATTGTCATACTCTCTTCCACTGAATTTCACAATGGAGGAACTGCAAATAAAAAATGAAAACAAGGAGAAAGAAGTCTATCTTCTCTGTTTTCCCCTCCAGAAACATCAAAGATTGTGTACATATGTTAAAAAAATACTAATTTTCACCTTTTTGTGTCATGGTTTAATTTTAGCTCTGTTAAACCCACTGATCCTTTTTCAACTTTTTCAAATCAAACTCAATTTAAAAGTGCATACACATTATACTAATGCTGTGAAATTATGTAAATGCAGAAAAAATATATGCTCCTTAAGCTTCCAGAATAGTTTATGTCATGCTGAACATATCCTGCTAATTTAATACCAAAAATATGTTTAAAATATTGACTTTGCTGAAGGAAATGACTAAACAAATCTGATGTTTAATTAACGGCCACCCCAACTTATGACAATACCACACATATCCAAAGCATTATTGTTGTTATAAAACATTCCATTTTGGCATAGCCAGACTGGAGAAATTAGGCAGAACTCTGGACAGGTTTCTTTAGGAAAATGAGCCTAACTGCCCTAATATCCCAGTTTTAGTTTATACAGTAGCAACATTTTTCTAAAAGAGCTCTATTACATTTGGCTTATCGTGGCAGAAATGTTGTCAATAGCTTTGACAGACAGGAATTTTACAATGAGGTCATAGGCTTAGTTTGGATCTTCCCTTGTCTGATTAGACAGAGAGCTTTTTACCACAATTGGCTCTAGTCACTGATGGATTTTCATTCCCAAATACCTGTCATCACCATCACTGATGCATTCAGGAAGAGCGAGACTACAGCCAAACAGCATGATGTGTTGATAGCAGTTGAGGCGATTGAGGTAACTGAAGAACTTCAGGAACTTTTCCATTTCAATACTTTTGACAATGGAAAGAACTGAAGTTGCAGTGGTGTAGTTATATGGCAGCATTTGGCACTGGCTGTTGGTGATATTTCTGCAGGCACCTGTGAAATCAAAACAATATATTTAGAAGAACAGTATGACCATTGAGTATTTGGTTCAAAGCATGTACTGAATTGACTAGTCAGTACATATAATATACAAGCAAAGCTGGTATCTCACAGGTAAGATTACATTCAATAATGCTATCATAATACTGTCAAAAAACAAGCAAAACATTGAACCAGAGAAGCTTAGCTTGGAAAACCAAATAAGCTTATAGATATTTTCAAAATCCTCTGACTTTGTACAAAACTGGAATAGAAATAAAACAAAACCAATTTCTTTTTGACACAGCCTGGATACAATAAAATTCAGTTGAAGCTGAGAATGGAAGTCACACTGAAAAAAATGGGTTCTGAAGCTGCTCTGACTTTAGTGTTCCCATAAAGTTTCTCTTTTCACTACTATTCTACTTTCACAAGATGAGATTTCATTAAGTGAAATTTCATCAAAATTATTCACGAGATCATTATGCATCTCCTGAGGCACAACTGCAAGATAGCCCCTGCCATGGCATGTGGTAAGAAGCATTGACATTTTTGGTTGAGATCACGTGCATGGACTGCTTTTAGACATTTTAAAACCCACACAGTCCTGACAGAGAAGGGAACAGTTCCTTGGAGCTATCTGTGGTACTCACTGGCTGGACAGCAGAGCAATGAATTCAAAATTCATGGATAACAAGAAGGAGCTTTGTGGCAATTAAATAATAATTTTTAAAATAAAAAAGAGATTAAACCCAAGACCTGTCCTTGCAACAGAATGATCACACAGTGTAAATAGTCTCTCTCCATCATTCTCATAGACCCCTTCAGGTACTGTAAGGCTGCAATTATGGGGAATATAAACTAGTTTTGGTAATACCTACAGAAAGGTAAGAGCAGTGAACGGGAATAAAGCATGTGAAAGCACTGTTGATCAAAACAGCATGGTTCCTAATTATATGGGTCATTTCTGACATTCATCTGAATTAAGAGTTTTCTGTTTATCACCAGCAATTGCCAAATGGATTGAACTGGTTAAAAAGTGCTTTCCTCTACTCCAACAATCACAGTGCAAGTCTACAAGTTCATATTCAATCCTGCTGAAACTAATTTAAACTGCACATTTTTCCCTTTCCCACTCTCCTCTTCAGATAGTTCCTATGGACTGCATCTGCACAAAATACACTGAACTACCAGGCTGAGCTGACTGGAAATAACCACCCACCTTGTCTCTCAAAAGACAAAGTTTAGACAGCCCCAAAGAAAAGCAACTAGAACTACAGCTAAGCTTAATCACTCATTTTAGTTTTAAAAAACTGAGCCATGCCTGTAATGATAATAAGGCCATAGTTCCTCACCCAGAAGTGATTGCTGCTTCTGGAATTATGAAGCCACGCAATGAACTAGCTCTGCACATTAGCCTGCCTGCCTTCTCTCTCTTCTCTTGCACCACAAAGTAATTTTTTGGTGGGCACAAGGTGAAAGGAGAGAAAGAGGGGAAAAAACAACTATTTCACTTGGATCAAATAATTGGGTTGAATAGTTTTTTGGCAAAAAATAATTTTTTCCAGGACAGGAGAAGGGGTGGGGCAGAGCAGTGGCAGGAACCAGAGCGTAACATCAGAGCTGTTCACAGCAGCTGAAGCAGTGATTATACACAAAGTGTCACTACTTCCCAGCAATATAAAGGCCTTCAAAAGGGTTAGGAATACTTGAATTGCACCATCACAGTCAATTCCTGTCTAATGAGAAATAAAAGAACATCATTCCTCAAAAAAAATTAATTAATAAATTTGGTGTAACTCTTCATTCTTAATGCATCCATTTTCTCATTTGCACTATCAAAACACATCTGGGATCCTTCAGGCATCTAAAATGTAATGCAGTTGGATGATGTCTCAGTTAAAGCCAATGTTAACTTGCCTAGATCCTAGCTAGGCTATGTTTTTAACAGGATTTTTATAGAAGATACGCAAAACATGACTCTGTCTCAGGTATGCAAAGCATAACATAGTATGTGAAAAGAGTATGGGGCCTGAAGAGAAAAGTAGGCAGCCTGATTTTCATATCCCAAGGCAAATTTGCTCATTTCAATTAGAAAATGATCATTTTAATCAGAGAACTTTTACATCTTTAAGTAGCTTTCAGAATATCTTTAAGTAGCTTTCAGAAAATGGAACTGTGTTCAACTTGCAGCAGCAATCATCACCCACTTCATTACAGAAATTACAGAACTTAGCTTAGCATGCCTTTAGCACTAATTGCACAGTTGCAGTCCATAATTTTGCTGGTAAAGCCTCCATAAATTCAAGTAAAAATGGCAATATTCACCTGGATCTTCCATAGCAAAAGTTCTACCAATGAGTAATGAAATCTTATCTTTAATCCTAAAATGCCTTGAAAATTTCTAGGAATCCCACTAAAAGAAGCAAAAGTAAACTCATCCAGTCTAACTAGCCTATGGCAGCATTTTGCAGGTTTCTTGCTAGGAGAATGACCTACAGCACATTAATTTTTTACCAATCCCAAGTTGCCATGTTCCCCGACCTTAAAAAAATGTTGTCACTCTCCTTGATTTCACAATTTCCTGTGTGAGACATATGAACCTACACAATGTCTTTTTAGCTCCTCTGTCCTGTTGATAAGCATCTGACTTGTCATGGACTTTTGCTCCATAGCATTCCCACCCAGCATCTGATTTTTCCAGCAAAACCTTTTTCCAAAACTCATCTTCAAAAATTTTAATTTACTATTACTTCTTTTCATTTACTGTGACATCTTGATACATTTTTCATTTCAATTAGAACAGAAGATGGGCAGATTTTCTTGGCCTCTCTCCAGCTATGAATTTTCTCATGTACAGTACACCTGGGACTGAATTCCTCATGCTGCATTTCAGATGTTTTCTCTGTAATTTTCTTAGGATCTATCCTCTGGAATCCATACAGCAGGGAAATCTACAAACTGTTTTCTCTTTTTTCAGGTATTGTGAGTTAATATCAGTAATTTTGCAACCAAAGCATAATGTCTGCAATTTTTTCACACAAATGTTAACTTGAAAACTCAATTTCCACAATTCACAGCAGCCTCCATTTCCTGAGACAACAGATAATTTGGTGTGGGCACTGACAGCCTGGTCAGGGAGAAAATTTTAGGCATCGGGCAGCTGCAGTGCCTGTGGGAATCCAAGTCAGCTAGACTTTCCCGGGGATTGCTCTGGAAGAGCTGGGAGAAGACATTCTAAACAATTTCTAATCTTTGCACCTGCTGGTTTCCAACTTGTTTACTTGTAAAGACATTTATGAAAAGGTGTCAGCTTGAATGACCAATCATGTTCAGTGTATCAGAACAGTGTAAAAAATTATGTGCCTTTTAATAAACATTGCTATATGCCCTCCAAGAAGATTTGAGTTAATAATTATTTCAGGTGTCCCAAATACAGTAAGGATAATTTGGCTGCTGAATGTGTATGCTGGGTGACTCTTCTCTTCTAAAACACATTCTCAGTTTCTTCCTGGAATTTCTTACACACTCCTAATTGTTCTCTTCCAGGACACATTATACAGAAGACATCAGCTAATCCTTACATAACAGCTCAGTCCCATTACACTACTGAAGAAAATAAAAAGGATACATACACATTCTGGAGGAAACTCCCACCACTTCAGCTTGTAGGAAGAGCACTATTTGGGTACTTTTTAGACCCTATTAAAAGTACACTTAAGTTCAGGATAAGAGATCTTAAGAAATTTAAGAAACTAATTCTATGGCAGTAGACTCATAAAATCAAAGAAGTAGGGGTGTTACACTCAAAAATTTCAATACTACAAGAAAAATAATGTCTGAAGAAATGGATATTTCTAATAACAACACCTGATACAGAGAGAATAAAGTACTATTAGCATTTCTGTCAAAGGAAAATTTACCCAGAAGGAACAGTAATGATTGTAATGGTGTACAAGGATCTTGTGGCCTTGATGGTTACAGCAATGGTTGAAAGTTATACATAACCCTCCAGCCAAAAGATTTCACTGTACAAACTTCTGTTTTGTCTTTCATGATTGTAATTTATTTTATTTATAATTAAAACAAAATTAGGTATAATTTCTCTTGACTTTATTTCTCTGGGTTTTGCTTTCTCCTATACAATTTAGTGTAAAATCAGCCTGTTTTTCTCAGTTTTCTCAGTACCAGATGTAGGTGGCAAGAGGGTTCCCAAGAGGAATGCCACAAGGAAAGGCCAGAGCTGTCCCATGCCAGGCACAGAGGGTTGCAGCTGGCACCCTGTAGGCAACCACAGGGCACAGCTGAGCCCTCAGCCACGAGGGCAGCACTGCTGGCAGTGCAACATTCTGCACGTGGGAGTGAGAGAGGAAAACAGAGAGAAATAATCCTGTAACACTGAGGTGAGAGAAGAAGGGGGGAAAGTGCTTCAGGCACCACAGCAGAAATTTCCTGTGCAGCCCATGGAAGGGACCTGGGATGGAGCCGTTATCCACTCTGCAGCTTGTTGAGGGCTCCATGTGGCCGTGGCCATGTCCTGAAGGAACTGCATGAGGCAGTTCCTGCATGAGGGCTCCATGAGGCAGGTGGCCGTGTCCTGAAGGAACTGCAGCCTGTGAAGGACCAATGCTGAAGAAGGCTTATCCTGAGGAACTGCAACCCATCCAGACAACCTACACATGGGATTTGATCTGGAAGGACTGCAGACCATGCAGAGTTCCACCACTGAAGCAGGGAAAATTGTGAGGAGGAAGAAGCAGCAGAGCGGAACTCTTATGGACTGATCACAATCTCATTCTCCATCCCCCTGTGCCACTCACAGCTGGGAGGAGGAAGAGGATTTGGAAATGAAGGAGTGAAGCTGAGCCTGTGAAAGAAGGGCAGGATGAAGGAAAGTATTTTAATTCTTTTTTTTTTTCCCCTCTCACCATCTAGTTCTGGTTTTAAATGGTAATAAATTAATTGGCAATAAATTGGCAGTAAATTAACTTTTTGCGGGTCTGTTTTGCACCTGATAGCAATTGGTAAATGATCTCTCAGCCATTCACTCAACCTAAGACATTTTTCATCTTGTTTTGTGCCTCCCACTGTCCTGTGGAGGGAGAGGGAAACTGGGTGGATATCTGGCAGCCCACAAAGCACAATACATCACAGTCTAATAAAAAATGTACTTTCTTTCCAAATTCAAGTAGCATAAACATATAATTGAGAACACTTTTTTAACCACAATTGAGAACTGAAACAATTCTACAAAGTCATTAGCAAGTCATGCATTGCTTTACTGTCTCTTTAAACACTTTACTTAACTAGCTTAGATCTCACTTTGCCATGTCATATTTGGATATTTTTTATGTGCTTCTCACTGCATGGAGGTGGCCATGGCAGGGAAGATAAACTCCATGCCAACCAAGCATAACTTAAATAGAGACATCGGACGCAGAGTCATGTGGAAAAAAATTTGTGATGTGGGGAGAGGAAGTCTGAGCAAAGGGGAAATTGTAGGCCATCTTTCTGTATGGAAGACAAGACAGAAGCAAGGAAAAGACAGGGACACATCAAAGATGCAGTAACAGATTTAGATCATTAGGATAATTTCCACTACAGGATAAAGTTCTCATGAGTATATTGACTAGTTCTCAGGGCTATATTGACTAGATAAGAGTATAAATTAGAGGAAAACTTTACATGGACAAAAAACCAAAACTAAGTTGTGGAAGGAAATAGCTCAGAAAAAAATCTAGATCTGACCAACATCTCTGTATCATTTGTACTATTTCCCCCACTCCAAAACTCCCAATTCCTCTAAAAAGCACTCTGATAGCTAATCTGCAGCTGTTGGTGTCAGGACATATTCTGAGTCACAGTTAAAAATCAATAAAGAAACATCACAGAGAGTTTGGCCATACTACCCAAAATATATCAGTCAATATAAATCACAATTTTTGTCATACTTTCAGTTTGGATCCAGTACACTTGACTGTGTTTTTAAATCAGATGGTTAAATATTTTTTTTTTCTTCTTCTGCTTTCCTTTAATATTTCCCCTTCAAGACTCCTAAAAATGCTTATCTTTCTTTGCCATTGTAAATTGTGAGACAATGAAAGCATTTCATTTCTTTGACAATTTCAAGCTCTTCAGTGTCTGAATGATTCTTCCCATCTATTGAAGACCCCTGATGTCTCCTCCCCAGAGTCTTTCTTATCCTGGACACAGTGGAAATTACTGTTTATACAACATAACCTTCCATGTCATTGTATTTCCTTTTATATTCCACCTTTACCTTCTTTCCACTTTCTGTATTGCAAGGCCAAGTTCATCCTATAATTTCTACAGCCTTGTATTGTTAATACAGCTCTTATTTTCAGATAGAGCTTTTATATCCCTATTTGTGTACTTTCTCCTCTACCCAAGATCTCAAACATTATCTAACAATTATGACATATAAGGAGTGCATATTACCTTTCAATCATAAGTGCAATTTACTCTTCAACACATCCCACCTTGCTTGTAATTCTTTGTTATTTTCTGCTACTTGGGTTTCATCCATCTTTTCTGCACTTAATGGCTTATGGTTAGATAAGATTTTTAAAAATTATTTACACAGAATTTTAGAAATACTTAAAAGGGTGTAAGCTATTCAGACATATATCACCACTTCAGCCAACTTATAGTGACTGGGGGCACTTTCTTTAGACTATCATCTTAGTTCTAAAGAACCATCACACTTTTATGTCACTTGACCCTCAGTTCCATTTTTTTTCCATCATGAAATGCTGAAACACTTAGAACACAAATACTGCAAATGCACTTTCATCTAAATAACAAATTAAACACTTGTTTTAATCAGACTACCTTGTCATCCTATAAAATTCAGTCTATCTAAATGAATCACATATTTTATATGCAGTTAAAATTGTAGATGTTAACAAAAGCATTACAAAGACTGTTCTTAACTTTATTTTCCTACATATTTTGAATCACTAACTGAATATTTGAGACTGCCATACCAAGATTTAACATCTTTCACTGTATATCCAAAAAAAGACATCCAGTTCTAAAAGGCATCTATTTCATTAGAAGTGCACTATTTTAGTAAGCATTAATTGGATGCCTCAAATCAGAGGTCAGATGTTTGTGAAAAGTCACAGAACCTCTCTGTGAGACCATGGATAATTAGGGGAATTTTTAAGTTTAGCACTGTTCTCAAGATCCTGATAGAAGAAACTGCTTGAAACTCTTTATATCCTTGCACGTAGGGATAAAAGTTAGCCATAGACTAGATGGACAATTTTTTTTTCAGAACTTTGGAGCACCAGCAAACCCTACTCAAGTCAATAGGGAAGGTATGTGCCAAATTACTTTTTAAAAGTTGTAACTTCAGCTTATTTTGAATTTCAAGCTTGCGGCTAGACAGCTTCTCTACTGAGAGCATCTTTTAAGCATGTGCTGAAGTGCTGTCTGAATAGGAAGGAAGTTAGCATATGCTCAAGTGTTGTTCTAAATAGTTGCCTTCCCTTTTTAAATATGTCACTCTCTTGACATCTGTAGCTCCTTGAGATTTAATGTGAACCAAGATACATTGTCACCGTAACACTGGAAAAATAAAAAACTTGCTAAAGAGACATCTGTAAATGAAGAAGGCTCCAAATTCCTCATGACAAGGAAGGTGGAGTGAAAGAAATTGAAGTATCACAATGAATGAAGACGAGCCGAATGTCTACTCATCTGTGGTTCCTGCTAGGATTCTCTTCAACTGCACGTATTCATTCTGTATTTATTCAGGTACAAAATCAAAACAGTACTTTAAGCTTCCACTCAAACTGATGCTTAAAAAGGAACATCATGTACAAAATACATGTCAACTGCCTCTAATTAGCTCAAAACTTCCAGAATAATAGACACAATTCAATTCTGCAAGTCTATTAAATAAGTACTGAATAATAACTGCATAGGAGTAATTTCAATAATGATACCATGAATAAAAAAGAAGCTGTAGTCAGTAAGAAGCTTACAAACCACATGGTTCAAAAGCATTTATTTCTTAAGGTTTCTTTACTGATGTACATCAGGCAACATGTTTCAATGTTCTACAACTAAAGCACAGGTCCTCTCAGAGAACTAAGTAATTCCTTTATTATATATTCACCTTCTAAAAAATAGCATAAAAAGCTGTAGTTTCAAGATTAAAATTAATCTCTAAATTTTAAAGATGGCAATTTACTGAAAAATATATTATTCCACAGCTGTCTTTCTCTAAACTGATGGCAACTGCTACCACACAGTTATTTGCCAAAAGAAATTAAGAGACCTTGATTTTTTTGGTCACTTTTTTGCTGAGAAAAAAAAATGTTTGTTTTGTTGCTGTCTCCCATTTACATCTGTTCTCTGTTACGTATATTAAAAAAAAAAAACACTACAATGATAAGGGGTTGCTTTATCACTATCCAAATTTGTAACATCCACATAGGACAACAAATCCACTGGCGACAGAATCACCACTTCCATGACATTTCTGGTTTCCTTTGCGACTGACAAACTATTTAGTTGTACCATGGAAATAGAGAGCTCATACCTAAAAGCATCCATTAAGCACTGACAAAGTGAAGGAAAAGGCAAATTAACTCCATCCTCTGGTGTAAAAGCACAATATTACAAACAACTGCCAACAGCAACGTGCCTATTTTTAATAGCCTCTCCTGACAAGATCAAGATGTCCGTGTGGGGCTGACCAGTATTTCTCCTTCAAAGGGGCTACCACAGCCAATAAACTTTTGGTAAATACTGGGTCTGTAGACAATACAAAAGCAAAAGTGTGTGCAAACAGCAATACCACCATTACCAAAAGAG
Source organism: Cettia cetti (assembly GCA_013401135.1). Taxonomy (NCBI): domain Eukaryota; kingdom Metazoa; phylum Chordata; class Aves; order Passeriformes; family Sylviidae; genus Cettia; species Cettia cetti. Next base: position 6,191 of record VZUI01036401.1, on the reverse strand, counting down.
ATCTTCATGAAAAAAATGTAAAAAGAAGTCCCTATTCTGGCTGTGAAGAATAAGCATTTCTCATTTGCTATAACAGAAATCCTCTACAGTATACTGCAAAATGGAAACATTGATTAAGAAGAACTTAGGTAAAAGCACTAATAGCTTTTATTTTAGGTGATAATGGACATAAATGATCCTGCAGACTTTGGGAAATTATCAGAAGCAATTTACACATGAAGCATGTAATTTCTTGATCCATCACAAATGGCTTAAGAGGAGTGCATTTATACAGCTTCAATACAGCATAAAGACATGGTAAGTTTGTCACATTTACATGTGGGTAGACTTTTGACAAAATCCTGTCTCCTAAGTGCTCAATAACAGTGATTGTAGCCTAAAGATATAAGCAAGGTACTTCCTGAGTAAGTTCCTAACAGAAGGTCATGACTTTTTTTAAGTCAACTAACAAAGTCAGAAAAACATTTCACAAGACAATTGAACTGATGCAATGGTGCAATACTGCTTCCTTTCAACCATGTGTGCTTGCCATTTTCTTTGAAATAACTTTTGTGCCAAACCACCCAAGAGCTAACTTAGTCAGTGTTAGATCTGAGTCAGCTCACTGAGCAAACAAATTCCATAAAAAGCATGCAGCACTGCATGGTTCAGAGCAAAGGGAATGGGGACACCTTTGCAGTATCACCAACCTTTAAATGAAGCCCACCTAACTCATAATAGTTTATGTGGGGAAGACGAAAACAAACTTTTGAACAGCAAATCTTATCCATGGATCTGAAACACAGATCTGAAACACAAGTTAGGCACCAGGACTGAGAACAACTGCTATGCATCTAATTTCATTCAGCTAAAGAATTCTATAATTTGAAAGGAATGAGTGATTGTTAACTCCCCCTTGTGCTCCACAGGTACCGAAAGGAGAGGTGGTGAGGCTACTGACCACCTGCAGTAGAGAGAAAATTCATTATCTCCCAGGTCACAGAGAGTGGATTAGGCATGAGGGAAATACAACTCATATTTTAGATCAGAGGTGAAGTGTTACCACAATTTTCTTTTTGAGGCAATCTGTACCAGCTGCTTTAGGATGGAACATCACACCCTGTCTGCCCCAGACACCTCTTGCTCAGAGCAAGTCTTAAATTCTAACTCAGCTATTCTCTTGACCAAAGAATATTGCAAAAGGCTGGACACTTCATCAAGTCACCTCATTTTTGGAACCTCACTTCTCTCAGCAAGTTACTTCCAGATGCTGCACTTCTTGGCTGAAGCACATACTTCTTCAATCCCTTGTGCAGGCACAGCTGAGAGCAGGTAAGCTCAAGAGCCAAAGCTGAGGCTAAATATTTGCCCCCCTGCAAGCAGACCTGTGTTCCAGATCTGGTATTTTGATTAGCCATTTCCTAATTACAGAATTCTTTAGTGAAATTGGAAACATATTTCTAAGAGTCTACCATTAAACAAAAGGCATATACTGAAAGTAATTTTACAGTTAGATCTATCATTAGAGGCTACTTTCCACAGTACATTAAGTTGGACAGGATTTGCTATTCTTCTGAAATATGTGCCTGACTTTACCCCTCTTGATAAGCCTTTTTTTTTAAAAAAAGGGGATAAAAAATTGTAGCCTCTACTGGAACCACGCAGGCATCCAGATGTTTTTGCTTGGGGTTTTTTGTGGGTTTTGCTAACAAACATGTTTTCAATAAGTGAAAACAAATGCTAGCCTGATTGATAACATTTATTATATACCAATACTGTTATGTTCAAAACAAAACAAAAACCCACAGTGTTTTGTAAAAGACTTAAAATAGTTTAGATTATGAATAGGTCAGCATAGAAATAGGCTGTGCCTGAGCAGTCCGGTTCTCTCTGGTTAATCACATTTCTAAGATAGCCACTTGTCCGATCTATTTAATAAGAAATTAGGCTCCTTTTTTCCAAGTACATCTCACAATGATAACTCTACCCACCTCAGTTGCAGATAAAACTAACACAGCAAACCCTTCCCTGCAAAATCTGTCCAGAACCTAAGAGGGGAGTACAGCACCTCACTTGAAAATCAAAACACTGCAAGTACACACAAAATACGCTTTGCAATCTGAAGCTTCCCATGTGGAAATTCACAGGGCAAGTTTAAGATGGGGGTGTTGACCTTCAAAGCCTCGGGCTGATCAGGCTAAGGCTGATCAGTCTAACAAATTGTTTTCCTTATGGGCAATTCCCACAACTATATTTCTTAGAGGCATGTATGTGCTTGTTTCGTTATAGCATAGTCATCATCTCTAAAAGATTGTTCGTGTTAGCCATTTTGCAAAATATGTGTTGCAGGACATGGGATACAACTTCCTTGGCCATTTCTTTATCTGACTGCAACTGACTCTAATGTTTATAGCACTGGAACTTTCTTTTAAGCATTGCATTTTTAAAACATTCAGTGAATGCCTAATTCTTTTTCTACCACTAGAGCCTGAATGCTTCTGTTCACAGACAAGCCTAGCTGGCTACATTAACACAGTTATTCTTTAATGTTCCAGTTACATATTCCAGTTTTTGTTGTGTGAACGAAGAAGAATTCTGACAAACTTTCTCAGCCTGAGCAATTAGAAGTCAAAGACAACCATATTTTTTACTGTGTAAAAGGAAAATGTTTAAGAGCTTAACATGATTAAGTTTCTTACAGCTGTATGTCTTTTCAGGTTGCATTCAGATCTTAGGATCATGATGCCTGCAAGTTGCTTGTGCAAATTGAGGTTTTTAAATCCTTGTATTTCAACTGCTTTTCCCAGTACGGAAAGTCCATTTACTTCTTTTAAATAAATCTACCAATAAATATCAATAGCTTCCTCCAATGCTCTCTCTTATAGCTCATTGTTTAATTGCCCATGTCAGTTAGAGAGAAGCTACAAGCTTCCCCACGAAAATTAGGATTAAATTATCTTAAATACCATTAAACTAGCTGTAATGTTAAACTTTTTTTAACCATGCAAGATGCTCATGTTCTACTCCCAACTTTTTTATACTCTAGAATCACAGAACTATTGGTAGAAAGAGTCCTTTGGAGGTCTCCACCCAACTTGCTGCTCCAAGTGAGATTGCTGCCAGCAGGCTGTGATCCATGACTTTGTCTGAGTCTGAAACATCCAAGGAAAAGGATCCCACAGCCACTGTAGGCAATGGGTTCTGCACTATCCATGGAGTGAAAAAGATTTTCCTAATTCCTGGTATGAAGTTCTGCTATTTTATTTCACAGGAGAGTAGAGTTTTTTTAATTAGCAGTCATAATAAAGGTGAGAAATACACATTTGTTTTGTACAGATTAACAGCCAAATTAATCTTCAGCTATATTTGGCGGTTTATCACTCTCAAATTCCCATCCTGTCGCCCTTCTGATTTTGCATTCTTGTGGTGGAATTTCTCACAGATTTTCATGTAAACAAAGCAATGTTTCTCTAACTGTAATATTGTTTACATTCTTCTCCTGGTAGGAGGAACAATTGATGGACATTTTCTCAGACCAGTAGAATTGAAAAGGCTGAACCTCAGTCTTCCAATGTGGTCTCATTTCTGGAAATCTACATAAACTGAAAGGAAAAATTAAACTTCCTCTTTTCCTGCTCCAACTCTGCTGTAGTGTCTGCGTCTCTCTTGTGCGTCACCATCCCTACAATGATTTCAAACCATGGTACTCATTTTGTTATTCTTGAATTTCACGATTGTGAAAAATGACAGTGACTGCAAATCAATTAGTTGTATCAACGCTCTGACCCTCCAGTATTTCGACATGGGTTTAGAACTTACCATTTATATTAATAATGACTCTACCCACACCTGGCTGCGCTCTATGTGTTATAGCCCATAACAGACCATGCAGAAGCACAAAACAGATAAACTCTGATCAATCATAAAATCACATACTGCTACCAGATGTAAGGTGTGCCTTTGGAAACAAAGTGATCAATCACAATATAGAACAGAAAAAGATATATTAACATCATCTTTTTGTTGAAATAGCCACACAAATACTTTTGAAATAGTTTCAGACAAACTGATGGGTCTGAAACAAAAGTCAGTGCCTGCAACTCTCAAACAATTGTTCCCATCCTTGAAAGTTTCGCTAAGTATTGGATGCCTTGCTTAGCCTCTTGGTCAATTCATGGTCATTCATAAAGTTGACTAGAAGTGGGAATCTCTCACTCTAAAGGAAATTACACCACTGAAAAGCCAAAGAGTAAAGATACATGCAACTTCAACGAGGGTGTGTTAGTTATTCACAGTATTTATTGCAATATTGATCCTAACAAATATTTGAAGTCTATTCAATATCTTACACAGAACTTTGTTTCATCAGACTGAATTTGAAAAGATGAACTACAAACAGAAGGAATGCAAAAATGAGCCATTCATTTATTAAAGAGAATTGAAATCACAAGCTTAGCTAGAGGTAAATGTATGAAAATGTTAACAACATCATTACAATTTTCACACAAGTATCTGAAGTTTTTGGCAAATTTGCAATTACCTTACAGCAGTAACACACCAAATGATAAAAACTAGCAAGCTTTTTTCCCTTATAAACATAAACGGCAATGAAAAATTGCTCTGTAGAGTGAGTAATGGCTTTTAAGAATCTGTTGGATTTCAGCTAATACATTTTACATGTGAGAAAATTCATGGTTTCCTCTCCAAGCTATGCCCATGTACTCATAAGAAACAGCAATGGTAAAACTGAGGAAAACCAGGTTCTTGATAACGGATTTAGTGGAAATCCATGTGTTTCTCATCTAGCTTACTAATTTTGCCCTGTGAAATGCAAATACAGTGTTAATTTTTTTTCTAGGGAAGAAAAGCAGAATGGCTCCAGTTATTAATTTGACTAGTGAAAAAAAAATGCAATTTTAAATGAGAACTGTATAGCCAAAATTTTAAGGCAGCTTTTTTCACTATCTTTGAGAGAAAATGTAGGTCTAAGTGAGGTAATGAAACAGACTGTACTGCTGAAAGAGAAAATACTCTCAAGCATGGACTCAAGCACCAACAGAATAAATAGTTACTATATTAGTCTATTCGTTTTTGCATTTGCATGGCAAAGATATATCTGAGTGGTTAAATTCCTGGACTAATATTTAGGACACTGCTTATGTTCTTCTATGCCAATTTGAAAAACCAAAACCATTTTCCCTTCATGCAAAAGTAATGTTTTAACAACATCTTGAATTCTTTTTTCTTTTGAGGACAAGAATATCCTAAAAATCTACCATGAGTCTGGTGCTGTTCTTAGTCCTTACACAACTGAGCCTACTCCAACTTGTATGAATAATTAAGTGGGCTAAAAGATGAAATTATTTATTAGATCACTGCTGGAAATACTGGGGTTTAGGGACACTCAAGCTCATGGACTGATTTGGGAGGCATTTACCGGATGCCTTAGCTTCATCAAAAAAAAAAAGTCTTTAGTATGAGCAGCACAAAGCAGAGATAGAGAGACATGGAATTTCTTGTTTCTGCACCACTTGTGACACATTGCATCCAGCTATCCCTAAAGTGATTTTCATATTGCTCTTTTCTACCAAACAGAAAAGTGAGCCAGATCCTCTCTGTATTAGTAGTGGCATAACACAAAATTCTGTGTTGCCATTCTAGTAGTGGCAGAACTCCAAACACACAAGAAATGTTGGGTAGTGACAAAGAGGTTTATTTCATGTATAAATTGAGCAAAGTTAGGTGATAATGGAACTAGGGTAATATCTAGACTGAGTGGAGGATTGCAAAGAAACCAAGCCGCAGAGTTTCAAAGATGTGCTAGAAAGGTGAGGAGATCCAAGGTTCCTCTGCAGTTACGGAGAGTAAAAGATGCAACCAAGCAAACATAAAATGCCTGTGCTTTTTGAAACTCTCATACAGTGACTCGCTTTTACCAGAACACTTTTCCACTTCATTCTTTAAAGCAATCGTTTGGAGCTCGGGGAGCGTTCACCCTCCTCCACACTTGCGCAGGTGACCGTGTTTCGCTCCCCGAGAGTGCCTGCGCCCCCGCTCCTGCCCCTTTCCGGCCCCGCTCCAGGCCCCGCTCCTGCCCCGCTCCTGCCCCTTTCCGGCCCCGCTCCAGGCCCCGCTCCTGCCCCTTTCCGGCCCCGCTCCTGCCCCTTTCCGGCCCCGCTCCAGGCCCCGCTCCTGCCCCGCTCCTGCCCCTT
>VZUI01036400.1:0-24957 GCA_013401135.1 Cettia cetti | reverse complement strand
GCCCCCATTGGCCGGCAGACCCTCTCCCCTCCTCCCTCCTTCACCGAGGGCATAAAGCCTGGTTCCAAGGAGGCTCTCGCTCTTTTTGGATCCCCGGGACCACATGGTGTAAGTTCAGCATTAAAGAGCAGGACTGTTCCTGGGGAACTGAGAGCGCCTTTTGTCTTTTGCCTTTTGTCCTCACCCCGGTTTCCTTCCGAGGTTGATCCGCTAGCCAGGCTTGGGCACCCGTGAGTGGGAACTGGGGCACCTCTTAACCCCCACAGAGGAGAACAGGCAGGTCTATCCATTTATCTGCAGGCTCTTGTCTGTTGCTCATGCTGGTACAGTAACAATGATGTGGTGGAGTACAGTAACCTCTGCTTGTGGTGGAGCCTATTCAGAGGGTAGATCCACATACAAGATGCTGGGTTAGCGCTCATGCCCACCCTGGTCCAGCTCAATTCCTGCTGTGGAGGTTGCAGCACTGAGCTCCTGCCCCACCACAGCCTTGGCTTGCAGGAGTTAAAGCCTAGATAAGTGAATCCATTTCCCTCCACTGACCTTTGGCCCCTGTGTTGCACAGAATGTCCCGAGGATCCTATGAAGCGAGCACAGTCTGTCACATTCCCTTCCCTGCCACAGGAGTCAGTGGGTCTATTCTGCAGCACCACATCCGTCACAGGAGCCTGGATCTGCTTCTGCTGCAGTGCCTCAGACACAGCCTGCTCCTACCTGGGCACCTCTTGGCCATGAGTCCACCTTGCCTGTGCCCCAGGAAGGAAGGGAGAATGAAACACTCCCAGTACCCAGCATGCAGGAGCCCAGGACACTGAACAGCACCCCACAGTGTAGGATGCAGCCACAAGCAGGGCACCATGTCCACCAGGAGCAGAGGGAGCCCACAGGCAGAGCCTGTTATGGAACTAGCATCTGCTCAGGACGCCCCAAGCTGCAGCCTACTCCCTGGCAGTGGGCCCAGAGGATTAGAGTGCTTGAAAACGGCCAGGGCCTTGGTGTCAGCATCTCCAGTGACCACAGGGCTGCCAGCCTGCAAAGAAGAGTGGGAACCTCCCTTCCCTGTTGTATGCTGGCATTTCCAGATGGATCTGTGCATGGCAACATGTGTACACAGGCTGGGCGTGTGGTCCCTGTCTTGCTGCACAGCCACTGCTGCCAGGGCCTCCAGAGGCATTCTGTGGCACCTGAACTTCCCACAGAGTTGTGCCCCTGCTTAGATGGCACTGGTAGGCTGCAGAGTTTCCCCTCCAGCCTGCCCAGACCTCCACCTCCAAATGTCCCTTGTCTGACACTCCTTCCTCCAATGGGTTGTATCCCTCCCGCCGTGCTGACCCACAGGACTCTCATCCTGCTTTTCTCTGCACCTTGAGCAGTGGTGAGAAACAGGGTCCCCAGGGGTACCTCAGCTCCTGGCCACACCAGAAGTTCCATCTGGAGCTGGAGAGAAGTATCTTTGTGCTATTAGAACAGAGGGAGGCTCCGGCTCAGCTGCAGCTCTGGGAGCTCACATGAAGCCCTGGCTGTGTGTTACACTGAGGGATGTGGCTTCAGTATTTCCAGACAGGACATTCCTGAGAGGTGACCTGACAGCAATCTCCCCTCCTGCCTTTCCAATTTGTCACACTGAATGAATGCAACTCTTTTTTTCCCTTTTTGAGACACCTCAAAAGCCCATAAATCAAATGTTGAGATCTGCTGTGGCCAAGAAATGAAGGATTTGGAAAAAGAACAGGGGTTCAGGAAAGATGCCACTCCTGGTCAGTTATCCCTAAAACCCAGGCTCCAAACATCTCCAAATACTGCTCAGCCTGGAGAGGAGAAGGCTCTAGGGAGACCTCAATGCAGCCTTCCAGTACTTAGTGGGGCAGACAGTGATAGGATAAAGGGGAATAATCTTAAACTGACAGAGGAGAGATTTAGATAAGATGTTAGGAAGAAATTCTTCCCTGTGAAGATGGTAAAGCACTGGCACATTGCCCAGAGAAGCTGTGGCTGCCCCATCTCTCTAAGTGTTCTGGGCCAGGTTGACAGGTCTTGGAGCAACCTGGAATAGTGGAAGGTGTTCCTGCTCATGGCAGGGGAATGAAATGAAATGAGCTTTGAGGTCCCTTTCAGCCCAAGCTAGACCGTGAAACATGCCAACCTTTTCAGGGCTTTCCCAGAAGACTAGAGCAGCCACCTGCATCTCCAAGAATCCTGTCAGTTAGGAGTTAGGGGTTTTGATGACCAATACACTGGGAGGCAATCAAATAACTGTTTTCCAGACTGCTCTAAAAAGTGGCTTTATTCACAAACTGTATGTCAACAGCAAGACAACTCTTCTTGCAGGGATGGGTTTGGGGAAGGTCCCCCAAATCACTGGGACTAGAGACCAAAGTGGCACTACTGTGCCACAAGCAAGGCCAAACATACCTGGATGAAGGTGGCCAAACCCCCTGGACTGCCCAAGTCCTCTCTGGAGCCTTGTGCTTGTCCTGGAGCTGTGACACTGCCTGCATGGAGGGAGACACAGCCCAAGAGCAGGGTTTAGCATGGCTGACACTCACAAGCTGGCTGCAGGCAGCCCTGGCTATGGGCAGCCCTGGCTACAGGCACAATTTCTCCTCCAGGACTGAGGAGCTGGGGACAAATCTGCCTCAGCAATCAGACGTTGCTCTCCTGTGGTCACTGGCAGCATGAAAACCACATCACAAGCACCAATGCCATATGACTCCAAGAAACCTGGAAGCTGTAATGTTATAGAGCACCTGTACATGACTAGACATGGTATTTGCTAATGAAGCACATCACATGCTGTTGGGTGTGCCACTCCCAATCGGTCATGTCCTACCAGCTGGTGGAGGGTCTGGCTGTGTGTCACACCTCTGGGCTTTCTGCTGCCTGTAATAAGTGATGGCTGCCCCAAGCTCCAGAACTGTTATGTCCTTATGGATCAAGAGGATGAGCTTTCATCTGCTGCTCTCTGGTGACAGCTCTGTTTGCCTCTGCACCTGTCTCAGGCAGGGACCCTTCTGTCTCATTTACCATGTGAACTATTTCAAGACCAGACTCTTTTCTGAAGGCATTTTCTCCTTATAAACATTTGATTCTCCTTGGGACAGTCACAAGGAATTAAGAAGACTTGGAAAAAATATTCCTGAGTATGCTCTTCAGGGCTGCTCCTCCCAGGACCATCCTTCTCCTTGCCTGCAGCTCCATGCTGTGTCCTCTTGCACTATCCAAGTTTTGTGGACTCATCATGAGGAGATATTGTCAATGCTGCACCTTTTGTGTGCAAACATCAGATGTTTTCCTAGTTGTAATAAATCTCACTAGTTACTGTTCTTTTCCATTATTTTTATAGTGGTTCATAGACTTTTCTCTGATGAATATCTGGCTGCACTACCAACATCCTTTTTCTGTTCCCTCCTTGCTTTGCACAAGCTCCGATATGAAAGCTGTAGACTGGAGACCATGTGTGTAAAGAGCAATACTCTCATGCCAGGGCATTGCTTCGTCTTCTTGTCTAGATGGCTTATGTAAGGAAGAACTGAACAGCCACCTGATTGGGAGTCTTCCCCACCGAGCTGTGACCCTCCCAACTCTTGCATTGGACTCCTAATCCTTGCTGCTATGCCTAATACACTGCAGGCAGGCTGAGCTGTTGCATTAAAATGCCCTGTCCACACACAATGAGATTCACAGAGCTTTTCACAGAATCATGGAATAGAGATTTTCACAGCTTTTCACAGAATCACAGAAGGGACCAAGAAGGATCATCAAGTCCAATTCTAAAGTGAATGGCCCATGAGGAGATCAAACCCACAGCCTTGGAGTTACTAGCACCATGCCCTGACCAACTGAGATTGCTAGCACTCCATTCAGCATTTCACATGTGGTCTCCAATTAACTTTGGAGACGGAAGATTAATTTATCCACTGCAAAGCGAGTATGAACAAGTATGCAGCAAAAGCTCCCACCAGCATCCCATGATTCTCTGCTGGCTCCCTGCTATGTGCTTTCCCACCCTTCCCTTTTCTGGAGGTCATTCTCTTAAGTCTCAGCTTCAGTCACTGAACTAAGGTTAACTGCAGCTCCAACATGTATGGTGGTTACAAACAAGCACTTTGCTTCTTTTGACTCATTTACAGCTGTTAGGTGCCTCCCAATCTAGCTATCTCCTTCCATAATACTCCTTCTCCCTCCTCAGTGGTATGATGGCACATAGAGAAATCTTAAAATAACCTTTCACAAAAATTCTGCCATTCCTCACAAGTTGTGCCCACATTTTGATGTCCCTTATGCTGTGTTTGGCCCCTCAAGAAGCTGCTCTGCCTGCCACCCAAACCATTCCTGTCCCCACTTCAGCAGCTGCGATGCAGGACACAAAAAACCACCTGTCAAAGCAAAGCTTCTCCCAATCACTTTGCAGCATTTATGTTTCATTCTTAACACCAAAACCTTTAACATCCTGCATATCAGCAGGTGGTTGTTACAAGGCTCCTTCTCTCCTCCCAGTACCTGTTAAGATGTTCCTGGACCCAGGTATACATGGTAAAGTGAAACAGCAGAATAATGAAGGATGTTATCAATATCCACCAAGATCATAAAATGGATCAAAGTCTCCATCTGATATTACAAAAATTTGTCACAATTCTTAGGATGCTCCTACATTGGACTTCTCAAACCACCCCATGGAAACACAGAGGTACTGCCAGACTGGTCACTGAGGAAACACCACAGAACACACTGTAACTGCCAAACTTCCCACTATAAGCAAAGAGCAGGCAGTTTGTCTCACCAACTACTATGTGTGACAGACACCATTGCTCCATGTTCCCTTGACAACCACATCTTATGCCTAGCCTTGTGGCTCAGCCTCAGTGGCAGCAGGAGCCTCCAGCTGGTCCAAAACCCATCAGCTACCGCTCAACACCAGGCTGGGGTGGTGGGCTCCCAGGTGAATCTGCTTCCCTGTGCTGAGCAGAACTTGCACCAACACACTGCATGCTGTTACTTCTCCTGAATCCTTTGGCTTCTAGTCCTCTCTTCTTTCTTTCAGGGAAACACTTGCTTGAGAAACACCCAGCTCCTACCAGTTACTGGAATCCCAAATAGAAGTTGGACTTCACCCATCTGCACACCTGGAAGATGGTGCCTGCTCATTCCAACAGCCCAGTAGCCTTCAGTGACAGCCCAGTGTCCCAGTAGCCTTCAGTAACAGCCCAGTGTCCAACAGTGACAGAAGACCTCAGCTCTGCCACAAACTTGGGAGAGGGGAGAGCATGGCCAACCACTTGTGTGCTCCAATGGCAGTCCTGCCAAGGTTTGTCTCTTGATGCAGGCTCACCCTCCTCTCTGCCTGGTGCATCTCCAGACCATGGATCCAGCAGACACTTGTGAACACTGCAGAGCCCTGGGTGCAGGGCAGGATGTTTCTCCACAGCAGCAACCATGCAATGTGCCTAAAACCACTTATGAAAAGTGCATCCTTTCTGCACTATGAAACTGGGCAACACCTTTGCCATCCAGAGGGAAGGCAAGACCCTCAACAAGCAAAGACTTTGGGAAACCTCAGGGAGGAGCTGGCAGGAACACGTTCCAGTTGTGGCATTTGACCCACACTGCCTGCTCTTCACCATGCTGTGAGCTCTGGGGATCCCACAAGCTCTGAGATCCCATGGCCTATCTTTCAAGGGCTGCCTCTTCCTGGCAAATGTTCCTTTGCTTGCACAGCTGATGCAGGGCGACAGGGAGGCTTGACTTCTGCCCCCCATTTGTCCAATGTGCATTCTTTCATACTCCTCATTCTCAGTGGATAAGTCTGTCAGATGGAAAGCTTTTCCCAGGTTTAACAAAGGATAAATTATTTTCTTCCCCTTGCTATGACAATGGTTGGATTAAGGCCTTAGCTACATGTAGACAGTACAGGGAAGCCCCCATCATGGCCAGAACCTGAGCCATATAATCAGCAAAGAATTAAATCTCTGTGAGTTGGGGGAAGTCCTGTCTTAGAGAAAAATATTTAGATTCTGTGGAATATTGGCCAATTACAATATTTTTCTTCAAATAGAACATTTTTAAGAACACTGAAATAAATATTTGAGAACATTCTATACCAAAGCCTTGAGTAATGATGCAAAAGTGCTCCTTCATTTTTTAGGCAGCTTCCCAATTTAGTGTTTGGAGTTGGGATGACTTCTGGTGGGACTTAGTTGCACTGACAGGTCTGGCAACATGTGTTCCTGCTGCGTGGAAATGGTGAAGGTCACCTCCCAGTTTGAACCAAATGGTTGGGTGTGCTGGAGTGTGGGGTATGCTGGAGTGTGAGATGTGCTGTTGACTTCAAAGACCTTGTCAGCAAGAGCTGGGGAAAAGGCTTGCAAAGCTCTTCCTGGGAAGTGGAAAGGCAGTTTGTAACCTCTGTCTTTCAGTCCTGTCTGGAGGGCTGGAGAGGGATGTGGACATATATGAGATTCCTTAAATGGCCTTTTCTGAGATTCTGAAAAACTGAGCTGCTAATTTCAGTCACACTCACTGCTACCATGTCAGGTGATGCTGGTCACATCCCACTACCATGACTGCAGAAGCAAGGCAAACCCACCCAGAGAACCCTAGCAGATTTGGTGTTATGCTCCTGAGCTGATGCCCACCCTGGCCCCGAACAGCCCCATCACATGCTTTACCTTCTATTCTGCCCCCATTTCCCCCCATCATATGAACAACCTAGCCCAGTTCTTTCTCTCTCAGGCTCAATTTTTGGTGATTTTGCACCCTTCTTCAGTGATTGTAGCCTTGGTGAGTGATTCCAGTCAGGCAGCACTGCTGATACTCTCATTCCTTTGTCTGGCTGTTTCTTGCTTTTTGCTCAGCCCTTGGACAGGGCTGGCCTCTCTTTGGCCTGGCAGTCACCTCTCCATTTAACCTCAGCCCAGAGCCATATACCTCCTTGCAATTTTGCACTACTGTCATTAATGTTGGTATTTTCCTACATTTTAGCCACTGCCACCTGATGCAACACCAAAACTGACTTTCAACACAGGCTGGAGTCTCTCTTCATTGGCTTTCACACACCCATCATCCCACATGCCAGTGGAAAACAAGCCACCACGACATTCCTTGTGAGCCTATAGATATTCTGTTCTTCCTTATGTTATATGGGCGGGGTTAGGGAAAGAGTTTGGGAAAGGCACAGGCAAAACCACTTTCACAAAACAAAACCCTTTGTCTTTGTAAAATATTATGCAGATTATGTATTATGCAGATCACCAATGCAGGACAAAGAAGTGGGGCTTAGGATGCATTGAACAAACAAGATGACATCACACATCCTCCAAAGGAATGGGATTATAGGATTGATGAGGACGGGTCAAACCATCACGAGATGATCCAACTGTGCTGATAAAACGTTTCCTGAGTTTGTTTCTTTTGAAGAAAATAAACAGGTTTGGATGGAAGGCTGTGGGTCTGATTTTCTAAGTTTGAAATTTTCAGCCTGTTAGCGGCTGATTCCTCCTCTTGTGAGAATCCATTCCTCTCAAAGACAGTGAAATGTCTTCTATCTTTCATAAACACTTCTAGATTTCTCATAATAATTCTCTCATAGATGTTTTTTCTATTATTTAGCCAATGAAGAGAAGTGGTGTCTTTACTAAACCAATCATATGGTTCTTTAGCGCAGCATGATATAAAAAGGCTGTATGAAATTAATAAAAAAGCCTTCCAATTCATTTTTCTACTGAGTCAAGCTCCTCCTTTCTTGTCCAACAGTGACAGAAGACCTGAGTGACAAGAAATAATTTCAGGGTGAAGTTGCTGAAAAAATGGTACTGCCTCACAGATTCTTTTTTGCCTCCCAAGAACTTCCCAGCTTCCTGATAGTCCCAGCTCAGGCTAGGGACAGTCTCCAGAGCTGTATATTGACAGAATGCTGACAGCTTTTTCCTACAGTACTTTTGCTCCTCACAGCATCTCTTGACTGCCACAATGATCAGCTTCTTGCAAACCTTGACATTCCAGGGAATATATTACACATCTGTGAAGCTCCCCTCAATCTCTCCCACCAAGGCAGTTAGCCCTTCATGTTGATGACAGATTCCTATAAGGCAGAAGGCAGCCCAGGGCTCTTGTGCACCTTGCACTTGTCTAGGGCTAAAGTTAGGGGAGATGAATGCCTTTAGAGATGACAAAAGACATTTGATCCATGGTGACATTCCCAGCACATGCTAGAGGAGCAGTTATCTAGTCACTGCTGACAGATGCTTCAATGGGAATGACTGGCAAAGCCCTGATCTCTCCATAGCACTCCCCAAGTGTGTTCTGTGCCAGACGTGGTGACACATCTGTTCATCTCTTCATTGGTATCACAGCTCAATCTACTTGTGTGCTGCTCCCATGAGTCACCCAAGAGATTTCCGTAAGCTTTTCACTGTAAGAGTATGTTTTCAGTTGCTTTCAAGTTGCCAGACTGAAATTACCTGAACTGCCCATGTCAAGTACACATCTATCAGACTGGGTTAAACAGACACTCTAAATTGGATCAAACCCACAAGAAACACAGTCCACATTTTTCAAATAATGAAACAGGGAAAACCATTCATGAAAAGAATTGTACTAGTTAGTCACCTTGTTAAGAAGCCTGCACACCTTCTTATCTTGGTTGAAGCCACTAAAAACATCATATAGTTACAGCTCAGAGCAGAAAGCCTTGGGCTTGGGTCCTTTGCAGCATCCCTGTTGAAAACCATCCAACCTTGACCAAACTATCAACTTCTGACAATGAGTTCATGCCATCCATAACTCTTTCAAGTTTGTGAGGAAAATTTGTGTAAGACACCACCATCGCTCCTTTTCTACCATCTTCTCGTAGGCTCTTCTGCCTATCTTTCCTGCCAAAGCACAAAGTAAGCCTGAGGTGGTGACATAATGCTGTAACAGCTGGGACATTTTTTCTATGTTATTAATTCATTAATCAAATCTGGGCTCAGGATACTGGGAGCCTGACTGGCAGTGGAGGATGCTCCTGTTCACCACTCCACTGACAATTCACTCTTAAATGTCTCCCTGCTCTCACCTAATCTTACCCTTTCCCCTCTTCTGCAAACTCATTTACAAAGTAATTTCTGACAACCAGTGTCTCACTGAGAATGGTACCTAGACTGAAATAAGGAATTTAAATTCATTATGTGACTTTCTGTGAAAACAAAGCATCAAGAGACTGACACATGGCACTACAGAAAAGGTCTCTGAACTGTTATGCCAGCATCTTCCACACGTTTAGGCACTCATCTTTGAACATCTTGCTCTGCACGTCTTCTAAGGACTGATACACAGACTATTCATAAAACTACTGTTCCAGAAAACAACTGCAGGACTTAGGCTTCCCGACATAGGAGAAAAAGACACTTCCATGAATAGAGGTTTAACTTCATACTTATATTTAGTCAGTAAATTGCTCTGCTACTTGATGCGAATGATGGAGAGGCTGGGCAGACGTGGCCATGAACACGAGAAACAGGGCTGGCCCATGTCATACAGAGAATAACTCCTTACTAGGAGAAGGCAGGAGGAAAACACTTCCTTCTAAATGCTTGACTTCAGGGTTGTGTTCTTGGATTGTATTGAATCAACATGGAGATGCAACTCATGCCCAAGAAAAGGCGGAATTCTTTTGATGCTTTTTGAAGCAGCTCTTCTCTGTGAGTGAGACTGGCATGCTCTGTCTAAAGGAGAACACCCCACACTGGAGGCCACAGTGTTTCACAGCACAAGTTCCCATTCTGTACAGGGAGACAGTGAGAACTCATTACACAGCAGAGGCAGCATATGGCATGACACAAAACCAAAAAGCTACGAGGCAACATGATTTCAAGCCCATTAAAGGAAGCTGCTTTGAAATTCTTTCTACAAACTCAGGGCAATGGAAAAGAGATCCATGCCAATCTGGTTATTGGGGCTTGCAACTGCACCCAATCTTCTTAGAAGTACCAAAGTGAACACTCAGTAGAACAGCATTGACCTAGAACTTCAGCAGCTTCTGTCATGATGTAGACAGAGGACCTTGCATCCAAAGGCAATGCCATGTTTTCCTTCCAAAAAATATGAAGGATTACTGGTTTAATAACTAACCAGTAATCCTCACCTGAGGATTACTGGTGATGTCTCAGATTTATTTTTCACTGCCTGCTTATTTCACCTGACACTGAAAACCTCATTTCTACAATGCAAAATTTTACATTTCTTCATGTACATAAACACAAAATAAAGCTACAAACAGTTAACTTGGGAGACCTCACAGGCATGTGGAAAAGACACTTTGCTGCACTCATGGCACTTGTCTGGTGCAGAATCTAGTACTTACCACTGCATTTAGTACTTACCACTGCATTTACGGGCTTAGCAGGCTAGCTTCTTAAAAAATAAGGGTGAAAAAGAACAATTGCTGACTCAAGACCTACGCAGGTGTAGAAGCTGTTTATCTCCAACTTGCAGAACAATGGCCACATAATTAAACTCTTAAATGACCTCAGGCCATGGCCTGGACTCCAGTGGAAAGAGGCTTAACAAAATGCTACGCCAGAGTAAGGACCCAGCAAACACCACAGAGGATTGCATGGGAACTCACACCACAGCCTAGAAACATAGATTTTGAACAGTGTGGAATCAAAAGACTAGTTTTACAAGGGGACTTGGGGATTATTTCAGAGTAAGAAATTCAGCTTTAGGGTTAAAGAAGAGCAGTACAATTTACCCCAAGCTCCACTTGTACAGGCTGGACAAACCAACCCACAGGTCATTTATGAGGACAGTTATGTGCACTAGAGCAAACTGCTGCCTTCTACAGCACTGGTGACTTCAAAAATGAGGGGATACTGCCTCTGACACCTGAGCAGCCAGACTTGCTTATTACTTTAAGATGCAGAGATCCTGGGACTGAACAGAAACTCAAGGAAATGGTGCTGGTAGCAGAAGAAGAAAAAAAAAAAAAAAAAAAATAGGTGAGGTTGCCTGTCATAACCAGTATAACTGAAAGATCTAGAACTATCTAAACAAAGTTTAGGGAGAGAGTTTCCAAGGAAAAACAGCTGTCCCAAAAGAGGATAAATGTGAATTTCCAGTGGGCAGACTTTAATCTCTAAAGTACTGAAAAATTCAGCAGTTTGCAGCAGTGGTACACAAGCCAAACAAGCCTGTAATGTCTCCATCAATGGGCAGAGAGGCTCCTATCAAAGCATAGCTCTGCTGTGGCCAAAGCAGAGCTGTGATGTAATCTAAATGGTGCTCTGCAGAAGATGAATTCACTTCTTTACACCTTGGGCCAATGTCTGGCAACTCAGAGAGCCAGCAAACGAAGGTATGAAATTTTCAAAACTTGGGCAAGAGAGACCAAAGAGCAGAAGTCAGGAACATGTCTGAAACCTACTGCAGAACAACTAGGTAAAGTGTAAGAACTAAATTTTCATCTCACTTTTGTAAAATTGATCACCACCAAATGGCAAGATGGTAATGAGCAATTTCCTGCCCAGGCTTGTAAAATGAAATAGAACAGCAATGTACTGGTCTTCTACCAAGGGCCAGATGGAATGGACTGGCATCCAGCCAGCCCATCCTCAGAACAGGTCAGATCCCTTAGGAGCAGCAGGAAGGTGTTTAACTGCTCTGTCAACAGCGCTGCAGTATTTGGATGATATTGTCAACCCCTTCAACAGCAGGAAAGAAACACTGGTTCCTCCCTAAAGGTAAGATGATGAGACAAAGTTCCTGGTAGGCACAGAGACATTCTGATTACCTAAGAGGACAAGGTTGATATGAAGCATAAGTTCAGGTTCACATTCCTCAGGAACACATATTTGGGTAATTACTTTGTCCTTACACTGACAGTATTTATAATTGCTTTTGAACATCTGCTGCTGCTATTGACTACAATGTGAAAAAAACAAAAGCTGAGCACACCAGATGATGCTACAATCTTTAATAGACTCACTGATTGTCATAAACCTAATACACCTAAACACAGTTTTTGACGGGAATTTTCCTAATTCTTTCTGCAGTTCGACGTCCTGCTGTGCATAGCTTTTCAGAGATAAGGCCTAAAGGACCCACTGCACATCCCAGGGGCATCTTCCACTAGGCCAGGTTGCTTCAAAACCCCTGTCCAACCTGGCCTTGCACACTTTGAGGGATGGAGCAGACACCGGTTCTCTGGGCACCCTGTGCAAGGGCCTCCCCGCCCTCACAGGGAAGTTCTTCTCAGTATAACCCTGTCCTCTGGCAGTGGGAAGCCATTATCCCTTTTCAAAATCCTTCTCCAGCCCCCTTGGAGCCCCTTTCAGGTACTGAAAAGCCGCAGTAAGGCAGTAAGGTCACCCTGGATGCTTCTCTGCCCCAGGGTGAATAATCCCAACTCCTATAGCTTTTTTTTTTCTCTCTCTGATGAAATAGATTTTATTGTTGGAAAATTATCAGACAAAATTAAAGTGCTCTTTTTTTTTTTTTTTTAAACAAAACCTTTACTTTTTCCTGTGGTGTCCTATAAATAAAGTATCAAATAATGTTTATCCTTTTTAAATCTGCAATCTTACATGTTTTATTCTTGCTGGACATTCTTCAAGAAGAATTATGTCACATTAATTTCTGCACAGACTGGATTCCTTCAGATTCTTATTATCCAAGACAGAGCAGACACAAATTGTCCATTTCAGGATGTTTTTCCACCGGACAAGTCAGGTGCTCAGACAAGTATTCCTGGCCTTCAGGGTTCCCGCGTTCAGGCTGCATTTGGGACGGGCAGGATAGAGGTAGGACAGCTCCTGAGCTCAATCCCTTCACATTTCAAGATGAACCAAAGGCACAGAATTGAAGCGAGAATATTTATGATTTTATACACCCGTTGCACTAACAGTTTTTCTTAAGTACGGGCACGCTCAGGAGCTTGTCCTCGGTGACTTCCCAGAGCCTTCCCCAGCGCAGCGGGACAGGCACCCGCCGAAATTCGCGAGGGGCCTCCGTAAGAGTTCAGCAGCGGGATCCTTCCATCCAGATGCGTCCTGGAGCCGCTCCTGACGTTCGGGACTGGCGGGCCTCACCCGCTCCAACCCGGCACCCAGCAGTCACCGTCAGCCGCCGGCACCGCCGCGATCGGGCCCCCCGGGGTGTTCGCCCAGGGCCGGATGGGGCCCCCGCTCCCGGGCCGCCTCACCGCGCAGCCCGGCCCCACCACACGCACTCCCCTGCCGCGGGCCCTGAGACGCTCGGCTGCCGCTGTGACGGGGCCTGGGGGAAAATGGGGGTCCCGCTAAAGAGCCCCGGAGCGACCGCGCGCGACCCACTCACCCATCTCCGCCGCTCCCTCCCGGCCAAGTGCGCCCGTCACGCGGCGGCGCAGAGCCCACATTGGCCGCGCCGGGGCATTTGCATCACGTGCCTCTTCTTGACCAATGGGTGGCAGCCGCGTGGCTCCGCCCCGTGGGGGCAGCAACGGCGGCGGGTGCGATCCCAGCGAGGCGGAGACAAAGTGGGCACACGTCGGCTCCGGACCGCATCCCCACCCTCAACCGCATCCCCACCCTCAACCGCATCCCCACCCTCATCCGCATCCGCGAGGGGGCGGCGGGGCGCGGCGCGGTGCGGCGCGGCATAGCGAAGTGTAGCGCAGCGCCGGCTGCTCACCCGGGCGCGGGCCGTGACCAGGAGGGGGCGGGGAGGGATCGAGGCGCGCGCGGCCGCCGGTGCATGCGGCGCGGGCCCAGGCCCGATGGCGGCCACTGCCGCCATGTCCCTGGGCAATTACAGCAGCCTGAACCGGGCCCAGCTTACCTTCGAATACCTGCACACGAACTCGTGAGTACCGGCTGGGGTGGGGCGGGCCCAGGGCATCCGGCCTGCTCGGGGCCCCGGCTCAGTGCGATGGGCCTGGCCGAAGTCACGCGAACCAGTCTGGCTGAGCCGCCCCCTGCCCCCGACCCGGGTGCCTCGTGGTCCCTCGGGGGACCGGCTGTTGTACCGCGGGCAGGCCCGCGGGTCACGGAGAGCCGGTGCGTGGGGACAAGAGGTCCCATGAGGAACGGGGAGGCCCCTTGGGCAACCAAACTCACGGCCAGACCTCTGCGGAGCAGTGTATGTGTGCTGCTATGCCGGCCACCACTCTGCAGCATCTGGCTTTGTGTGACTGTTTCGCAGGTTTATTTTTAACAGGATTATGATACTCTTTTTTCCAGTCAGATTTTTGTATGTCGCCAGTGAATTCCCCAAAATAATACCTCTTGAGAAGAGGCAAAGCCATTATTTAAAATGAGTTTCTCCTGAGCGCATGTCTAGAAAATGAGAAGCACCATCAGGAAGCAGTGCTTAGCAGGGGCAGGCACCCATGAACACCTGCCTGCTGCTCCTAAGCCTTGTAATGCCATATATAGAGGAGATGAAAGAGCATGTTCTGTCTGAACTAGAAGAACTCTGTGGAACCAACTGGAATTGCTTCATTTTGATCAGCTGGTCACCGGTGTAAGATTGTCTGCTGATGTTCTGTGGAAGAGTTGATTTACCGTCTATTCTTCTATCCATCAATAGAAGAACAAATAAAATGCAGGTTTATCTTTTTCTTGCCCTTTTCAACATGTGAAGGATGACAGGGTTTGCAGCAGTCTAAAGATGTCACAGAAACATGGGCAACTTGGTTTCAAGGTATTTTTGTCTGGTACTGATGGTAATGAGATACATCTGCAAGAGCAGTGCAAAAGTAGTTAAGACTAATCTCGCTTACATGTACCAAGACCATTACAATCCATTTATTTTCAGAATCAGGAAAGTAATGGGCTTTGAACAGGGGAATAAACCTAGTAATGGCTCTGTGTCACATTTGGGTCTGCTCTCTAGCTTGGCTGGTAGCAGTCGCATATGGAGTAAACAGTCTGGTGCCTGAAGATGGACAATACTGAGTCATGTTGCAGTGCTGTTGCTGATTTGTGAAATTCTCATGTCCAACTCCAGAAGACAGCCTTTTTTTATGGATTAGAAGACCGTGCAGATGATGGCAGTGCTCTTTCAGAAGATTGTGTTTGCCTGCAAAGCTCCAGAACTCTGTCCATCTTCATAAGAAGATAAAGCCTGTGTGGTAGAAAAGACTGTTATTGCTGCTGCTCTCAAGTATATTAAAGCTATTTCATGTGGCCATTGTGCTTATGCTGCTGTCTGCCTGTGGTGTGCTACATGTCTACAGTGATACCTGCATTACCAAAATCATGGGAGGAGCTGGAAGCTAATGCTTGGATATGCCAAAGTCAGACCTTCTTGACCATTGTGAACAAGGAGTCTTAAAGTTATGGGAATCAGTGCATAAATCAAATGCTTTCCTAAGAATGGCAATGGGAGTAATCGAAATCATTATAAAAACAAAGAAAACGCCAAACTAACACATAACCTCTCCTGTTCCTCTAACAAAAAAATGAACAAAAAAGAAGAGCCAATCTCCAAATCAACCGAAGGCCAGCATAGGGATTTTGATACAGGAGACTGGTCTTTTGAACTGTTCTCTCTTGCTGAGGAAGGCCATCCCATCTCTAGATAAATTCTAGTTCAGTGCTAAGCATGTTCTCACAGTCAAGGAGGTGGAAATTCTTTAAATTGCAGTGAAAGACAAACCATCTGGCTGTTAGGGTGCAGAAGAAATCCATGCCTTTTTTTTTTCTTCTTTTTTAAGACCTTTCAGGAAAGTGTCTAACTCAGAGCACTCAGTCTGAAGTGCTTTGCAGGAGACAGTTGATCAGGTCCCTGAGCTTGAGGACCTGCAGCAGATCTTTCCAATAGTGGCTTAATGCTTACATGTCTGATGGCACATTGAGTTGAGCCTCCAGCATCTACATGAATCAATTCAGTTGCTGTATTTTTTAGAAGTAAAAATATCACCATGCTTTTCCAAGTGCTTTACTTGATGAATAGTTGAGTTGAGACAGACTTCTAGTAATTTCTGTAGTGATGAGACAGAGGGTAATGGCTTTAACCTAAGAGTGTAGATTCAGAGTAGATAGAAGGAAGACTTTCTTCTCTGTGAGGATGGGGAGGCCCTGGCACAGGTTGTCCAGAGAATCTGTGGCTGGCCCATCCATCGAAGTGTTCAAGGTCAGGTTGGATGGGGCTTGGAGCAACCTGGCATAGTTGAAGGTTGGACTAGATGACCTTTAAAGGTCTTTCTCAACCCTTATGTTTCTATGTTAAAGTTCTTTTAGATCCTAGAATGAAAAACAGTGTGTAAGCACATGAAAATTAAGTGTGCATTGTTTTATGACTTTCCGGAGTTACCTGCTTGCCTTCACATTGGTTTTCCATAACAATTAAATGCTGTTACATTAGGATATTTCCAAAGGTATTCATTGAAATGATGCAAAAAATATAACAGAGACCAGCCAAATTGTGTTTGAATATTTTTAATATTTATAATAAAAAAATTGAAGAAGTTTGTAAAAAATTGAGGACCTGAAATTGTCTTCTAGCAGTAGGTAGCCTTTAGCTTGTAACTTGTGTATTGTTGTGTAACTAAGGTTGTCCTGGTGAATACAGTTGAAGTGGAAGAAGGTCACTCAAATAGGCTTTAAGGTGACTAAATAATGGATTTGAGAAAAACTAGTAATAACAGACCACCAATATCTCCTTGCCCCCCCAATTCCCTCTTGTGCTTTTTTTCTGTTTTGGTCTGAAACAGAGGGCATTACTTAGAGAATGGCTGTTGTTCCTGACGTATGTGCCAGAATAAAATGTTTTCCCAGACGTGCCCTCCTTCAGAACAAAAATGAAGTCTTAAATCTCTTATTAGTAATTAGGTACTTGTCTGCAGGGTCTGGAGTCCAGCTAGCTTCAAGCAGGAGGTTCCTGTAGGAACTCCTTACTAAACAAGCTTTTCTTCCCTTGGGACATTACTCCAAATGATTCTTTGTAGAGGTGTTTGAAGTTGGTTGTGTTTTAGAGCTGTCTAACTTGACCTTTTGTCACCTGTGTTTCAATAAATAGCCACTGTTGGACTTCCCTGTTCTATTCCTTGTCTAGCCTCCAGTTCTATATGGAGCTGGCTCAAATGGAAGATGCACATTGTGGGATGGTCCAGGACAGTCTTTGTCTACCCACATGAGCTGTTGACACTACAGATTTTGATAATACTTTCCTCCCTTTTATATGTTGTTTCACCCATTGTATAACAGTAATAGTTGTATTTTGGATGCTTTGAGGCAGGTTGTTGTTGCCTCTGATGACGCCTGTCTAAAATAAGATCACCGTGTTTGCGGGTTACTTGCAAACTCTGATAGACTTCATTTTCCCAACAGCTTGTTTTGTTTTTTTAAAGTTGTGTTGCAAGTCAAATAATCTCCAACTTTTTTGTGGAGGTATGAAAAATGGTCACTGATTTATTATGATGGATGTGAAGTATTTCAGGCACTTTTGACTGTAAGGCAAGGCCATGGGGTTTGTTTGATATTAGTTGATTGAATCAGGCCAAAGCACTTCATGTGACTTTAGATAGATATGGACAAATGTGTTCAAATTCATAAATTGAAGACTTTTACAGTGTATATTCATTTCTGTTAGCTGGAGTGAATTTCATTGGCTTGTAGCAAGGTTTCCCTTCACTTGTATCAGCACAGGAGGTTATAGGGGAGATGGTCAAGATCAGTACAGTGTCAGGCTATGTGGAGATGTTTTGTTTTGCCTTCCTTATCATCTATAGCTGTGTTATCAGTTGCTTTGTTCCAGCATCTTTCTTTGGAAATCCTTCTTGGTATCTTATTTGCATCTTTTCTTTGATGTATTCCTAAAATTGTGGAATAAAAGGTGCTCATGAAACATAGTTACTAGTTCTAAAGCCTGTATTTACTTGTGGGTTACTTCCTAAATAAACTTCTGTGATGACCTGTGGTGCTGAATAGATACTTGTAAACTCAAGAGAACACTTGAAATATGTAATCATCTTACATATCTGCTCACTCACCTCCCCAGTGGGATGGGGAGGTGAATTGTACGGGGCTAAAATGCATGGGCTAAGAACAGTGCAAAAATTGGAGTGAAGAAACATTTCATAATAATAGGAAAAAGAGAGAGAGGAATAAACCCTAAAAGTCAAGTGGTGCTCACTACAATTGCTCAGCACCCACTGACCCACTCCCAGCCTGTCCCCCAGCAGCAATTGACCCCTACTGGCCAGCTCTCCAGTTTGTAGACTGAACGGAATATTCCTGTGGCTGGTTTGGGTCAGCTGCCTTGGCCATGCCCCCGTTCAGCTTCTTGTATAGCTGACTAGCATAGGACACTGAAAAGTCTTGACTTAGGTTATGCATGGCTTGGCACCAGACATCACTGTGTTATCCACATTATTCTCACACTAAACACAAAACACAACTCTGTACCACCTACTGAGAAGAAAATTAAGTCTATCCCTGCTGAAACCAGGACAGCTGGAAATTCTGTTCAAAGGAAGGAATACCAATATTGTGTTTCTGTGGAAGCTTTCTGATTGGGTAGATAGTCTTTCAAACACCATTCCCATTGGTCTTGTCTCCGCAGGAGAGTGGAGATATGGAAATCTCTGTTTCCATGATTTTAGTGATAACTTTGAAGACTGACGTGTTGATGGGTTCAGTGTGAACACCCTGAAGATGGATATGAAACCTTGTTTTGTGTTTTTTAATACTGTGGACAGATATATATTTTGTGTGTGGGGAGTAACTACGTGTCTGTTCTTGGAAGGCTGAACATATGAACAGATATCTTCACTTTGGTTACCTGTTGGCTGTATGTGAGGGGTTTGTGCAAACTGAAACATGTTGATAAAACTAGTTTCTGAGGTCTTGGTCTCTTCATTGAACAACAAATCCCAGCAACTGTTTCTCCACGTCTTTGCTGTTAACATTATGGTGGATGTGGCTCATTTATGTTTGAAATAATTGTTAGATTTTGAAGTTAGGTTGCAAGCTTGGGCTTGAAGTGGAGATATGGTATTTATGTTGACAGACAATGTATTATAATAATTTTTATTAGCTGCTGAAGTTTTTGTCACCATCTATATTCTTTCAATGTTGAGGCATGTAACAAATGGGAGCTGCTTATAAGAAGTGGCAGTAAGAGGCTGGAAACTAAATATATCTCTTGAGATTGTGCTGAAGTGGTATCTGGGTTCATGATTTTAGCATTAAGTTGGGAAGGTGGTGTGTACAGTGATGTCAGAAGACTTTTTCTCTGGATTAGTAGCAGTCACACCTGCTGGACATTAGCCAGGATCTGGAAGCTTTTTTCTGTCACGAATAACTTCTGCAGTAGGACTTGTATGCATGGGGGAGACTCACCTTGTTCACAGTGTTGTTCATGTCTGGTTGCCCAGAGCGGCTGTGACTACCACATCCCTGGAAGTGTTCAAGGCCAGGTTGGATAGGGCTTGTAGCGAGGTGTCCCACCTGTGGCAAGAGGAATGAAATGAGCTTTAAGGTCCCTTCCAACTCAAACTGTTGTGTGATTCTATGATAATCCTCATCTGGCTGTATTTACTTATAGGCAGTATTTAGTTGCCATGAAAAGACCTGTCAGTGTGGTGAATAAGGACTTCTGTGAACTGTTTGCTGGGTCTTAGGCTGGTTCTTTGGATCACCATGTTCTGTGTCATGTCTGTGTACCTGCAATATGTTTTAGGCCATAGTGAGCTGCAGTTTGGGGCAGACTGGCTGCTGCAGGGCTGCTTCTGGCAGACAGTAAATCACTCGTTCCTAGTCATCTGTCAGCCAGACCATAGTGTTTTACCCATTTGACTGGATTTGTTTAAAATGTAGTTGAGATTCTCATTTATTTTAAGGTCTCTCTTTTTTTAAGTGTTGGTGTAACTCTGCTGACTTGTGTCTTTCATTGCAGAACTACCCATGAGTTCTTGTTTGGTGCCCTTGCTGAACTTGTAGATAATGCCAGGTATGTACCTGAGACCACCTAATTCCCAAGGTAACTTTGGTTAAGATTTAATTGACCTATGTATTAGTTGATCTTAAGCAATTTTCATGTCTAGTAGACTTTACAAGAAAGTAGAAGACATTACTGCAATTTAGTATGAATATTTCACTTGTTCTTCTTACACGGTCACATCAAACCCCTAAAAAAAATTATTCCTGGAAAGACAGGTTTGAATGAATTCTGGAACAATTCATATTGGAAAGGAAATTGATAGCAGACACAAGATAGATTTAAAGGAAAAACTAATCTGCCTTTTTCTGTAAAGAGATTGCTAAACTAAATATTATAGGATCTTTGACTCTTCTCATATCTAAATAATAGTATCAAACATGACAATAAAAATCAAATCAAAGTGGGATGCTCAAAAATGGAGCCAGAATAGCTAAAGGAATTTTGACACTTAAGGAGATATGGTCTTTGGAAATTGCAGGTGTTGGGCCACCTGTCTCACGTGTGTGTGGGGAATCCCTGCTATAGCAGCCTCCCAGGTCTTGTGTGCTTTTCTGTTGAGCTGCAGGAAGTACTGTCATAAAGCACTATGGAAATATATTGGAATTGTTTTCTCTCAAATGTGATGTGTCACAGTACACATTTTGTGATGTAAGGAGCTGAAATGGGGGCATTTTTGAGCTGGAAAGCTTCTGTTTAGGGAATCAGCCCTGTGTGTGTGTGCATGCTTGCAGGAGCTGATACTGTGTTCAGGGTTGCTACAAAGTAATAAAAAGTAGGGTCTTTGGAGGTGGTTTTTCCTTCGCCTCTGGGTTGCCCTTGACTATAGAGAGGTTGTCTTCTGGAAAGAAGGTAGCTGGGCTGGGCTGGAGTACAGAATTGAAACAAAGTGGCTGTGGCATTTGTCAAGTGGGGGTTTGTTAGGGCACTACAACTCCGTGCCGCTAGTCAGCAAACCAAGGTTGGTTTGAGAAGAGGACGGTAGTGCTGTACTTTCAAATGCAGAGAAGGATGCAGTGTGTGAAGGGCCTCACTTCAGTGATCTTGTAATGACAGTTTCCTGTAGCAATCTTGAATGTATGGGGATGAAACTTTATGTGAAGTTACAAAACCTTTTGTATGCAGCTTGGCAGAAAAACTATAGGCATTGTTTGTTTTGTACAGGAAGGAGCTCAGAAGTGTGTACTCATTTGATTCCCAGCCCCAAAATGACTTTCGTTAAAAATGCCAGTGGTACTTCCTGTCACCAGAACTGTTAGTGTGCCAGTAATATCCTATGCTGGAGTTTAGGTTCAAATAGACAAAAAGTAGGACAATGTTTTCTGTCAGTGACGACTGTGGGGCCTCTGTGGACTTTGATCTGTGCAGCCATTTCTTTTGGAAATGATTGTATATGCCTGGACTTTTAGCTTCATTTCCGTTTAACATTTGAATAACAACTGTGGTTTTATTTCTTTGTAGAGATGCAGATGCCACGAGAATAGACATTTATACTGGTAAGTCACTCCTCCTGCCTCCTTGCATGTCAGCAATTAAGTCAGTAGTTAACTTGGATTTAGGCTGCAGATGTGTCTTGTCCTTGGTAGAATAAGAGCGAGAGTGGTTATGTGTTGCCCTGCTTTTCAATCTTCTAAGTTGGAGTCAGAGTTTTCTCACACATTTTCATGTAAACAAAGCAATGTTTTTCTGTAGTTATCTATATGGTTTACATTCTTTTCTCTAGGACAATTGGTGGACACTTTCTAAGACCAGTGGAATTGAAGAAGTTGAACTTCAGTCTTTCAGTGCGGTCTCTTTTCTAGGAATCTATATAAGCTAAAAGAAATAATTGAACTTCCTCTTTTCCCGCTTCAACTTTATTGTGGTCACTGCATCTCCCTTGTGACAGTAGTGCGCCAGTTATGCCCAATCCTGGAGTGTGTATAGTGGGCTCCTCCAGACAAGAAAGACAAGAAAGGCATTGAGGGGCTAGAGCATGTCCAGAGAAGGGCAAGGAAGCTGAAGAAGGGGCTGAAGCACAAGTCTGATGAGAAGTGGCTAAGGAAGCTGGTGGGCTCTGCCTGGAGAAAAGGAGGCATGGGGGGCGCTTTTACAGCTCTCTGATAGGAGGATGCAGCCAGGTAGGGGTTGGGCTCTTCTCCTGGCTAACAAGTGAGAGGAAAAAGAGAAAGCAGCCTCAGGTTGTGCCAGGAGAAGTTTAGATGGGATATTAGGAAAAATATCTTCTCTGAAAGTTAGTCAAACACTGGAACACACTGTCCCGGATAATGGGGGAGTCACTCTCCACCCATATTTAAAAAATGTATACATCTGGTGTTTAGGGGCATAGTTTAGTGAACTCAGCTGTGTTATGTTTGTGGTTGGACTTGATGATCTTAAAGATTGTTTCCAACCTGAACAATTCTATTGTTCTACCATTTCTTCTATGCCATAGTGCCTGTTGTCTTTCAAAAAGGAGTACCTTTACAAATATCTTTGAGAAGCAATTAAGTCAGCTTTCAGCTGGGGTCAGGAGAAGTGAGTCGCTGACGCACTGCCATCACAAGAAAGACGCAGACACTACAGTAGAGTTGGAGTGGGAAAAGAGGAAGTTTAATTTTTCCTTTTAGTTTATATAGATTTCCAGAAATGAGATTTCATTGGAAGACTGAGGTTCAACTTCTTCAGTTCCACTGGTCTGAGAAAATGTTCATCAATTGTCCCTCCTACCAGGAGGAAATGTCAACAATAGAGTTTGTTAGGTAAATAGCTTAGAATTGTTTATAGTAAGTGTGTGAGAATCTGACTCCAAATATATAAGTTATCAGAAGGCTTAGCAAGAATAGCAAAAGAACAGGCAACAGGTCGCTGTTTGTAGTGAATGCTAGAAAACTCCACTGACACAATACAGTTTTGTAGCACAGAAGTGAAGTTCTTAGTCATTCTGTAACAAAAAATCTGGTGCACTTTCTTATAGCTTAAACATATTGAAGGTGTAAAAGTCCTATTTGTTGTGTTACTTTTGTTGTTAATGCCAGTCCAGTTTTATGGAACTTTTAACTTCTGCTTTTGGGACCAGTGAATAATTCTTCCCTTGCAGAGCGACGAGAGGACTTACGAGGTGGATTCATGCTCTGTTTTTTGGATGATGGAACAGGAATGGATTCAAGTAAGTGACAGAAAGTTACACTTGCATTTGCGAGCTGAGGTTTCATGTTATGGTTTAAGTTGAATTAACAGCTTAATTTCATTGAAAAGGGTGTGTTCCATGCTTGTATATATGTTTCTGCCTCTCCACTGGCTTTTTCACACCATATTACGTATCAAACCATTTACCTTTTCCATTGCAGAAAATTAATCTGGTCAAAAGAAAATTTGCTGCATTATAGAGTTGGGTCAGCCTGGCCTGAAGTTTCCTAGTACACTGAAGTTGGCCTTGGGGCTGAAGGGAGACTAGTGGAGCAATAAGGGGGACAAGCACAAGGTTTGATGGCATAAACATTTTCCCCATCTGGCCGCCAGGTGATCAGTGTTTCTCAGCTGTAACCAGAAGGTGTGCCATGGCAGAAATTAAAGGCTCTGCTTTGAAAACAGTTCATCATTGCTTCATCATGGACGTTGTGTCTGTGATCAATACTGGACAATATAAAATCTTAGTAATATGAGAAGAATATTGCAAATGTATTTCTGCCTTGAAAGTATTGGTGTAAATTAGTGTTGTATCTAGCAGGAGAAAGCTAAAAGCTTTTCTGCTTTACTTTAGCATCAATGAGCAGTGCTGTCAACCCACCTTTGAGTCTTGAGGACTGGTAAATCATCCTGTGAGGAGCTCTGTACAGGGCAGAAATTAGGAGGTGAATTTGGAGAAAGATGAGGGAAATGGGTTAATAAGCAACAACTAACATTTTTGCACTGATTCCTCAGTACTTTAAGTTCCTATTGTCATAGTTTAATCCCAGCTGGCAACTCAGCCCACACAGCTGCTTACTCCTCCTCCACTGGGATGGTAGAGAGAATCAGAAGGGTAAAAATTGAGAAAACTTCATGGGTTGAGATATAGACAGTTCAATAGGGGAAACAAAAGCTGTGCACACAACATAGCAAACCAAGGAATTAATTTCCCACTTCCTATGGGCAGGCAAGTGTTCAGTCATCCCCAGGAGAGCAGGCCTCCATCGTGTGAAACAGTGACTTGGGAAAGCGAATGCTATAAGGCTATATGTCCCCCTCTTCCTCCTGCTTTCCCAGCTTTATCTGGTGAGCACTACACCAAGTTGCATGAGGCTTGGAGCAACCTGGTCTAGTGGAAGGTGTCCCTACCCATGGCAGGGGGTGGAACAAGATGGTCTTTAAGGCTCTTCGTAATCCAAACCATTCTGGGATTTTATGGTATTTTCTGGAATCCGTTGGATCAGTTGGGGTTAGGCATCTGTCTTGGTTTAGGGCAAATTTGGGAGGAAACCTCTGAAGGGGGTTCCTCTGGAAAGCAAACCAAAACAGCCCCTCCCCCCAGCCAGTCCAGGAAAAACCGCTTCAGAGAAAAGTGGAAAAAACTATTTATTTAACAAACAAAAAACCTACAAGTACCAAGAGTGGATACTATGAAAATATAAAATATGAAACAATAAAACCTCTTGCTGCTCTGAAGAGAGATGGCAAATTGAGAAAGTCCTTGCTGTGGGTGCAGCTCAGCTCACTCAGTCTTTTGTCAATCCCAGTCTTTCTGGAGGTCCAGGCCCGGTGGGCCGCAGGTGCAAGCCCTTGGTGCTCCTCTGGGTTTTTCAGTCCAGACTAGATTTAAACAGTCCCAAGAAAAAAAGGAAAAAAAAACAGTCCAGGGAACTTTTCTGCCTCAGCTAGCTAAAACTAACTAAAAGCAAAAAGATCATTGTCCTACCGCTGTCCATGCCTCCGATGAACAGAAGTCCGGACGAGAATGTGTGGGAGTCAGGTAGTTTCTCAAAACAAACTCCGCACTTCTTTCCCTGGTTCAGTCTCAGAATCAGTCTTAAAGGTACAGAACTCAATATACAGCACAAACAGAATGGACGATTGGGGATATAAGCATCATAAAGTCAC
>VZUI01036394.1:0-29805 GCA_013401135.1 Cettia cetti | reverse complement strand
AATAAAATAAAATAAAATAAAATAAAATAAAATAAAATAAAATAAAATAAAATAAAATAAAATAAAATAAAATAAAAATAATAACCCAAAAGGGCTGGCAAGCCAATGACAGATGTGTAGGAGAAGGATTATCAGCCACTTCTGGCAGGACAGGAGTCGACGGTCCCACAGGGGTTTCAGGGTTGCTGAGGATGAGGAAGCTGGCCAAAAACTCCTGCTGCAGCAAGGAGAAGCTGGCTGCTGCCTCAGCAAGGGCCACAGCTTCCCCCAGACTCCTTTACACCCAGGAAGGCAGAGCTGTGTCCCATCACCATTGTGCAGTAGAACTCTGCCATCCTCTTTCCTGGTGGCCTTCAGCCCTGTGCCTGCTGCCTCTGCTTATTAGGAAAGTTATTATTATTATTAGAGTGCTTATTATATTTGGCTCTCCAGTCTGATGTCTGCACCAAGCAATGGGAATAACTGGGATTTCCTGGCACAGAGGAGGAACTTGGGAACCTGCCCTCTCTAAAGAGCTGTGCTCTGCTGCACCAGCAGGCATAAGAAATATTGCTACTCCATTGCAGCTTAACTCACCAGGCTGCAGTGCTCCTCTTTTGAACCCTTCTCTCTAGGTTTGCTGCTGATATGTAGAAGGGAAGGGAAGGGGAAGGGGGGAAGAACTTTACTGTGCAAGTGACTGCACACTGGAACAAATTACCCAGAGAATTTGTGAAGTCTTCCTCACTGGAGGTATTCAAGAACCATCTGGACACAATTCTGTGCCATGAGTTTTGGGATGGCCCTGCTTGAACAGGGAGGTTGGACCAGATGACGCCCTGTGGTCCCTTCAGCCTGGCCCATCCTGGGATTCTGTGAAAGTCTAGGCAAGGACAGAGACTCGATCTAGAGTTGGGGTTTTATCAAGGCCAGCAGCAGCCACTGCAATCCTTGATGGTCGCCCACTACAAATCATCTCAAAAGCCACCCACGCTCATAAGTCAGCACATAAAAGATAGTGAAGGAAGCCTTCATAACTTCTGTGTCCTTCCACATACTCAAGTCTCTCTTTGAAGGTATTTTTTCCTAATTGTCATGGCTTGAGCAGGTCTTTCCGTGGCCACTAAGGGTGCTGAGTGCCTGGGAGGAGGGTTTCAGAGCAGCCCAGCCTGTCTCTGTCACAAAGCTGCAGTGCTGGTGCCCTTTGGTACCCAGGCTGTCCTCCCAGAAGGAGGACCATGAATGTCCCCAGAGATGGTTGGGGTCTAGGGCTGTCCTTGAGAGCTGTCATAACACATGAGCCTCGTTGTCGAGTCTCCTTTACATGTGCCCTGGCTTTTGTTGCTGTTGGTATTATTAGTTTTGTTTTCTTATAGCAGATCCTGATGGCACGATTCGGATGGCAGGAAACTCTCCCTCCTCTGAGCCAGTGAAGAAAAGGGTATTAATTTTCTGTGTTGCCTGCCTGCAGCCCACACATCACAGATGATCCTTTCTGATGGAAACCCAGGACTGGGGGCCATGGAGCAACCTGGGGCAAGACCTTCTGTTGAGAAGCAGTGCTGCCTGCAGGAGGAGTGGGGCTGGGGCCAGCCAGTGGGTTGGTTAGCACAGGAATAATCCCTGGGGCCACTGCTGCTCCATCAGGGAAACATGCTGTGAAGCACGAATTAATCCCAAGTAGAAGAGGTTGGGGTGGCAGCTCCCTTTGCATCCTCCCAGGGATTTCTGCTGGTGTCTGCAAGCTGTAAACAGCTCTTAAGAGCACTTACCAAATAGGAAGCACTTGTACCTCTCCACACAAGTATATATTCTAGACAAGAGGTGTGCAGGGCTCTGGGAGTCTTGCTGCATTTCCGTGCCGCTGGGAAGCACTGGGACAGGTTTCAAGGAGAGAGGCTGCACCAGGCTCATTTCCAGCTCTGTTGTTTGTCCTTGCCTAAGGAGGGCAAAAAATACAAATAGGGCACCCAGAAATAAGGCATCTGTAGGTTTACACTCCTCCATTCCTAGAAACAGTGCCAGTCTTCACTGCTGTCTGGCACTGGAAGGGGGAAATGCATAACACACGGCAGCAGAGCTGACTGAGACAAAGCTGGAAGCCCTCTGACTGCAGTGAGAGTGATGGGTGTCTAGTCCTGTCTCTCTAGCTGGTCAATACGTGACCAAGCAGTATGTGACATTGCTGGGTATCAGGCACAGGCTGCTCAGGGCCTCTGGCACCTTCTCTGCTAGCCCAGGTCCACCAGAGCAATGCTGGCCATGACTCACGTGAAAGATGCACACTGTCCTTTCCTCAAAGCATTGAGATCTGTGACATCCAGGCAATCCAAAAGACACCCTCTGTACATGCATTGCAATTTTTGGGTCTGTCAGCAGGTCACAACATACAGGTGCTGTCACAGGTTTCAGTGAACATCACTGCCTCGTCCTTCTCTGAAACAGCCACCATTAGACATTGCTGACACCCTGCATTTGCATGGATTTGATTATGTAGCAAAGTAGACTGGAGCCTTTCTGTTAAGAAACCAGGGGCAGAACATCTCATTTGCCTCTCCTCTCATTCACTTCCTGCCTATGTGCAAACTAAATTTGAGTGATGGTGCAGCAACAGGCACCCTTGGCAATGCATAGCCCAGGAGGAGCCCAAAGTGAGGGAAATCACAGGTTTACCATTTCTTCCCCTCAGTGTACTGTCTTCAGGCTCCTTGGGGTGTGCAAGGCAGCAGGCAGGCCAGGTTCACAGGATCTCTGCCCAGCCACCAGCTTTTCTACACTCTCCTGACCCAAAAGCAAAATGGTAGTGATGACTTGCCAAGAAATAATTGCATGAATTTTCATGAGCCCGGGTTTCTTTCCACTCTTGCCTATGTCCACTGTTTGACCCTTGGGGAAAAGGCATAAATGAAGATCCCTCAGACAGTTCTGTCATGCTGATGGATCTATTTTGCCATGTGAATGCACAAGGGAATTGATGCTTTCACATTAATGGGGTGAAATATGCTCTGTTCCTTGAAGTCTGAAGCAAGAGCAGAGCCTCTGAGCTTTCTCCTTTCAATAGCTACAAAATACCAAGAGAAAGTGCAACTGACCCTCAATGCAAATTACGTGATACTGGTAAAACAAGAACACTTCAACCAGAAAGGTTTTAGCTCTAAGCAGCACAGAGGCTTGTTTGCTCTGAGGAAAGCATGAATATGAGAAATCAGGTGTAGTGCTTAGGGCTCTGCTTAGGTCCTGCTATGGTTTGACACCAGCTCTGCTCTCACTGAACCTTTGATTTCACACACACACAGGTCTTTTCTTCTTGCTCTTTTGTTTTCAGCTGAGATGAACAACAACAAATGGTCATAAACCAGCAAGACAGCAAGGGAGAAGGAGAGAGGACATGCATGCTCCTGGTGGTGAAACAGCATTAGCATGAAGTGCAAAAGGCACTGCTGCAAACCTGGTAAGAGGGAACTCACAGGCTGGGACCTGTTCAGGCTTAGAGAGTTGTTTGTAACACCTGTGTCATTATTAGCCCCACATGTCCCATAAACAGAGAAACAGCATGGAGCAGAATGCTAGCAGGTCACAATTGCAGGGTGGGAGGGAACACAGCAGGACAAATGACAATCATCCCTATCCAGGGACCAGACACCCAAGTGTTCCACACAGCAAGTGCAGCAAAGACACAAATGCAGTGAGTGAGCCACTGGATTTCTCAGTAAAGTAACATCATCAAAATTATACAAAGCTGGACTTCAAAGGATAACTTTAAGTGGCACCAGACCCTGGGCTATTGAAACATGTACTGTTCAAGAAACATGGGCAGTGTGTGCCCAGAGCCCAGGGCTCGCTGCACAGCTCTCCTTAAGGATGTGCATGTTTTGTGCCCACATTTGAGGCACCTGTTTCTGAAGACATAGCCCCGGGGCTTAATTTTATAGCTACCTTCAGTGATAACCAGTACATCCAAGCAGTCAAAGAATGCAGTTACACACGTGGCCAGCTGCAAGCAGAGCAATAGCTCATGAAATCTTTCATACTTTGCAAACAAAGAGCAACCTTATCATCTCTGTTGGTATATTTAAAAAAAAAAAAAAAGCCAAGGCAGGGCAAGGTAGATTGAAGTTCCACAGGCTGTGCAGAAATCAGTGGTGTGCAGCGGCACCTTGGCTGCAGCCTTTGGGTGCACCAGTGACCTGTGCACAAAAGAGGTCTCAGGAGCCACCCAGAGGACTGGATTTTTCCTGGGCACCTGCTGTGGTTTAAGCTCAGCACTGCAGCACTACTGGGATATGAGCTGCTCGCTTACTCCCCCAACCAGTGGGATGGAAGAGAACTGGAAGGGTAAAGTGGGAAAGCTCATGGTTTAGAATAAGAGCAGCTTAATAATTGAACCAAAATGTAACAGCAATAATACTAAGTTGTAATAAAATAAAAATAATAATAATAGAGAAAAATAAGTCAGGAATTGATGGGTACCTAAAGACACAAACAAGTCAGTATCTAGAATTGCAGACTATAATCTAGAGTGTTTCTAAAAAGCTCAGTAGGCGCTTAGGTGCCTCATGGGCCTGAATCATCTACAAACCCCAGCCCTCAGCCAGCATTGCTAATACATTCTTGGCCAATATAACATGTCTGAAGAAATATTTTAATGCATGTTCCATTCAGTAAAATGTTACAGCATCAGTATAGCTCCTTTGAAGGGGGTGTTTAAGGACACAGGTAGCAAGGGAAGCAGAAAACATAACTGCTGTTGCAGGAAAGGTTATTGCAGAAGAAAAAAATGACAGATTATTGTTACCAGTCCTCTGCTGTGACAATGAACTGCACCTGGGGGTGAAAAACTTCTCTTTTCCTGGGTCACATTTGTTGAGATCTCAAATCAGAGAAAGTAAACCACAGCCCATGGTGAGCTTCCTCCTGTTTCCTTGATTTGCTTCACTCACATGACCTTTCACAATCAAAACTTCAGCTTCTGCTCAGCAATGCTCCGAAGAGGTGGACTGGGAGAGCTGTGTGCTCTGCTTTCAAGTGTTTCTTGTGACAAAGCTTTATCACTCTGGTAGTGGGTGGAAATCATGTCTTGGTGTAGTTTAAACTGAATAATCATTTCACAAAGCAGCTATTAGAATAAATTTGTAAATGCAGTGAACAGAGGTGTTTTGAATGAGTAGATTATGGAATGTGTGCTGTCCATAGGGCTTTCCTCTTCTGTTTCCAAAGAAAGCTCTCAAAATAGGTCAAAGCCTGGGCATTTGGGGATTCAGCCTTTGTCTCTACTTGCAGAGGTTGGCACCAGGCTTGCATCAAGCCACATCTGTTGGTAAATGACAAACACCTTTCCTGACAATTGGTGGTCCAGCATCACTCCAGCAGGACAAATACTGAAGGAAGGATGACCACTGGGATGGCAGGATAGGGTTTAGCCTTCCCACTGTGAATTGGAGTCCATTATACGGCTCAGGAGTGACAAGTGGCACATCCCCAAAGGACAGCTTCCACCACCATGTGCCAACACTGCAAACCATCCACAGGAGGAAATTCAGGGGAGCAGT
The DNA here is from genome assembly GCA_013401135.1 of Cettia cetti. Classification (NCBI taxonomy): domain Eukaryota; kingdom Metazoa; phylum Chordata; class Aves; order Passeriformes; family Sylviidae; genus Cettia; species Cettia cetti. Next base: position 24,277 of record VZUI01036394.1, on the reverse strand, counting down.
GAGAGACATGGGCACACCAAAGGCCACATCCCCCTTGCCTGGGGCAGAGAGGATGAATGGCTGGGAGGGTTGGTGGTGAGGAGGGCCAGTCATATAGGTTAAAACCACACATACTCTCTCCAGTCTGACTCTTGTTTCCTGGAAAAAGTTTTATTGCCACTGAAATGCTTCATGCTCTGTGAAGCCCTTGCCAGCTGGAATCGTCTCTTTGCACCTGTCTTTTTGTTTACACAAATCCCTTCTCTAATAGAGCTAATCACTCCGCTTTGATAAATCTGCCAGGCCCCCGATATGAGCTCCCCCCATGCTAAACAAACAGACCATTGTCTCAGCAGGGCTAGCCAGCCTGTTAATGGTTAAACTGGGAGAGGGCAGGATGGGGGGAAAGAGGCATGGGCCACTGGCAGCCTCTTTCTTTTTCTCCCCCCAAACCTGCAGGTTTCTCCATCTCTCGTGGGGGATCAAAACTCTGCCTGGGTCCCTGATGTTAGCTGGGGATACCAAGCATGGTCTGACCGCCTGGGAAGCATCCAGGGCCAGGATCTAAGGTGGGATGGCCATCCCCAAAGGAGGAGTGATGGGGCAGAGAAAGGTACTTTTAGGATGTTCTGAGAAGGACATTAGGCAGGACAGAAAAAAGTTAAGCCAGTCTGAAGCCAGAACACTGAGGATTAAGAGTGTCCCAAGTAAGGAGTGATTGACTATCAAGAGAAGAAAGCTGGAGACAGAAAAATGAAAGCTTGGGCATCAAATAACAAAATCTAGTTAAAAGCAAGGAACGGGACTTCACCAGTGCTTTCCACCAGCAGATCTCCTCCAGCTTTGGAGACCTGGTCAATGCCAAAATCTTGGAGTAATGCAGCACCAACAGAACACCACGTTGTTCCCAGTGCTCTGCTTGCACCCACACAACCCTCCATTTAAAGTGGGAGATGCTACGACAAACACAACTTTGCTGCAGATTTCTCTCCCTTGAGGAAGCACAGAAGGAACTGCTTCCCATCACAGAGCCTTGGCTGGTCATTTTCCAGCTTGTGTTGCCGAACTGAAGAGTCACCTCTGGTGACACTGCTATGCAGACTTCTGCATGCATAAGGTGAGCAAATGCAGAAGTTTTGACATGCTGCCTCATGGTAATTGAGCAATGCCTGCAAAATTTGGTCGTGCCATCTAACTCCAAGTCAGAGCAGCAAACAAACATTAGCTGACAGCCCTTTGCTGATATTAGCTGCATCTGTAGGAAGATGTTTGAATGCAACAGCCAGGAAAGCTCTTTAGCAAGTTGTAATCAGCCCTGTGGTGTTCAGATGAAACCAGTATACCCTTTACACCAGCTAACAAATCCATCAGCACCGGCGGATGATTTCTGGATTGCTTTGCTCGGGCCTGCTGTGTGCCTCAGGCAAGCATTATTTGTTTAAGCAGGGAGACAGGAGGTGCCCCGGAGGCAGCTCTGGCAGCCTCAGTTACAATCCAAGCACCAAACAAGGATTCAGCCTTGTGTCCCATCTGCATTTGCATAGTGTCCAGCCCACCCACATCCCCACCACCATCAAATAACCCAGTGTGCCTTGATGTCCTTCATGGCTGTAAGGGAAGAAGCAGCTCCCAGGTTATTGTTGTTTGGAGATGCTGTGCATCTCCAAATCATCCCTTAAGATCCCAACCTAAAATGCGTGTACTTGTGCGTCAAGGCTTTATGTCCTTGGAGCTGTGCTCTTGAGAGGCAGAGAGCTCTTCAGCTCAGGCTGGCACAGGTTGCAGGCTGGAAAGGGGTAGAGGGAAATGGCACCAGAGCTGCCACAGTAACATCCTGCCCTGAACCCCTGCAAACACTGATGCTGCTTTGCGGGAGGTGCCACACGCTGGAGACCCGGAGATTAACTCCCTGCTGGGAGGGGTGAGGTGGCTTACCTTGAGATTGCCAAACTGTGTGATTAGGGACTTGTTCGTGCACGGTCTAATCCTTCTCCACTGCCTGTGTGGGTGCAGGAGCCTTCCAGCTCCTTTATACCCACCCCCAGAACAGGACAAAACTTGTGCCTGAGGAACTCGGCGATGCAGGGGAGCTGCGAGGTCAGGAGCCTGGCAGCGCCCGGCAAGGGATTACACACGGTACAGGGAGAGAAAACAATAGCAGGAACCAAGGGTGATATAAGACACTAAGAGGTTTAAACCACCGATAGCTTTAGCAAGCATTCGGATGCGGAGGCATCGCTCCGGAGTGAAGCGGCAGAGGGAGGCCGGGCAGATGCGGGTTTGGGTGCGGGAGCTGGCTTTACTGCAGCGGTGGGTGCAGTGAAACAAGCAGGCAGCACCCACCGCCCCCAGCCCCTCGGGCACGGGCACACAGCGAGCACACGCGCGGCAAGAGGAGGGCTTTTCTCCCTTCTTCCCCGAACAATTAATGTCAATGCGGAGAGGCAGGTGCTCCTGGCGCCCTGCCCTCCGTACTGTTTACAGAACACTCCTTGAAGATTATTTGTGTTGAAATCTTTCAGCTTTTCTCTCTCTCCGTCTTTTTTTTTTTTCTTTTTTTTCTTTTTTTTTTTTTTTCCCTTTCCCCTCCCCGCACCTTGTTAGCATTCTCCCAGCCAGTTTTGGTGCCCCGCGGGCTCCGGGCGAGCAGCCCGGCTGCGCCCGAGTAGCGGCGGCAGCCCGGGCAGGGCCGGGGGGAGCGGAGCGGGGCTCCACGGCAGCATCCTCCCGCTTCTTTGTGCCCGCGGGGAGCGGAGCGAAGGGGGCCATTGTCCAAGGGCTGCTGCTGACCCCGCCATTTCCATCTGAAAAGCCGCTTTCAAGGGAAAGGGGCAGCTCCCGTGCCCTCGCCTCGCCGCGAACCCCCTCCTTCCACCTTTCTCCCTCGCTCAGGCTGCCTGGCCCTCCTCGCCCCTCCTGTCCTTCCTCCTCTCCTCTTCTTCCTGCTCCCCCTCGCCCTGTGCCCAGCATCTTCATTCTCTCCCCCTTCTCCTCCAGCTCGGGGAGCACCCGTGCAGGTTGTCCCGGGTGAAAGAGAGGGAAAAGAGGTGGGAACAATTGCGACAGTTCCAGCCAAAGCCCTCGGTGAGATGCAAGATGCTCGTCTCTCCTTGGAGCATGAAAAATCCCAGCTGTGGCTCTGCAGAGCCTTTTGTTACCCATCTCAGCCGTAGAAATCCTTCAGCCATGTTTATAAAGAGATAGCACGGGGTCAATGGAATAGGCACGGCCTCTTTTCTTCCAGCCCTCTTGAAAGCATTCCCTTTTAATGGTAAAATGCATGAAAAATTAGATTGCTGGGTGTATCACCTTCCTGAGGGATAGGTACAGCAAACCCAGGGATTTACAAACAAAGAATCACACAAGTTCCTGCATTAAACATCTTTATTGCCTTTCAAATCCGCTCACTTGGGTGCACATTTGTACTGATCACCCCTGCCAGGCTCGAGGCAGATGGAGGTGAGGCTTCAGGGGCACCCCACACTCACATCCACCCCTGGCTGTTCCTCACTCTAAATCCCACTCAGGGACCACAGAGCCACCATTCTGGAGTGAGTCACCCCGGTGAGACAGACAGTCTGTCGGGAGCTTTACGGTCGTCTTCTCACCATTACAAAACAGAAAGTGGCTAAAACAGGTTTGAAGCAGTGTTTGAAGGTTGCAAAAGGTTGAGACAAAAGACAACAGTGCACTCATTTTTAAAATATTTTTAGGGTTTTTTTTGTTTTTTTAATGAAAACTGACACTGAAATCTGTCATAAAAATTCCCATTAATTTCATCCCCACCAAAATTTTGCTCCACGTGCTGGGTATGGTTCTGCTCAGCAGCAGCCTGTGATCCTCCCTGCAGGAGTGAGGGGGGCTTCCAGCAGCTCCCCATCTGAAGGAGTCCATCACTAAATGCTGGGTGAGCATCCCTAACATTCACTCAGAGGAAGAAGGTGACCTTGCATGGCATCTTGCATCCACTCAGCACCTCCTTTGGGCTCCCGAGCAGCAGTGGTCAGGCTGAACTCTTGTTCTACTCAGTCACTGAGTTTTAGTAAACAATGATGAATGCTCTGGTTAAACTGTTGCAGCAGTTTAGCTCAGCCAAATATTTCTCTGCCTGTAAAATAAGCAAACAACCAACCGTTTAAGTTGATTGGTGGCGGGGGAAAAAAAAATGACATATTGCAGAATAAACTCCCGAGGCATTAAGAAACCACGTGGAGAAACTGTCCAGCACAAAATGAGACATGCAAGCTTTTATGCTTTGCAGTGTGCAGCCAACACGTGAGTGGGACAGCTGAGTGTAGTGGCAGCAGAGAGGAGATTTAACACAGACTGGTGTAGTATTTCCAGCTGGTTCTTTAGTAAGAGAGATGTTTAAATCTTCATCTTGAAATGACAGGCCAAATGACTTTCTGTTACTTTGTTATCATCATGTTGTTTTCTCTGCTGCCGCTGCTGGTCCTCACACAGCAGTCAGCATTTCTGCTGACAAAAAGAAGTCTAACTGTGTCAATTTTGATAGTTCTTTGTCTCATTCATCCTACTGAACTGGGATCAACATTTCTGGCAGATTTATCGTGGCAGAGATATTCCAAGCAGCCAGGCAGTGAGGGCAAATGCCCCATGAGCCCCTGGGCAGCTGCCCAGCAGCCAATGCAGCCAGTAAAGAGCTGCCCAGGAAACTGCAAAGCACTCCTCTGCTTGGCTGAGGCTCCCAGCTGGGCTTGCAGGCAGTGAGGGAGCTCCAAAGCCACCATCAGCTTCCTGGTGCTGCCGTTCTTCCCTGCCAACACCAACAGCACCTGAATGTGCAAATTCACAGATCAGTTGTTTTCTGTATTTTTAGCTTTAAGTTTCATTTCCTACCCACCCTGGAGCAGTGCAGGCTGTGCCTTTGTGGGGGATTGCTGCACAGCTCAGATGCTCCAAGTCATCCCCCACTGGAGAGCCTGGTACCTCCAAAGGTCCCCAATGGCAAAGCAAGCCCCCAGTAGCAGCGTGCTGCTTGTCAGGTCGTGTTGCTCACACAAAGCACCCAGAGCTTGTCTCCATTGCCACCACATTTCCCCTGGCAGGAAGAGCATCACTCCAACACACTGTGCATAGGCACAGCACCCGTGCCTGTGCCAGAGCCAGTGTTGTCCACACGCACACACGGAGGAACACGAGACTTGGCCTCCTCCATACCCTATGTGACAGTGCAACCATGGCAGGGACCCTGTCCACAACATGGGGTCTGCCATCCTGCATCTTCTTCAGGCATCTCCATGCCAGGATCAGGATGGGGCCAGAGAGGTGCCCATTACAAAGCTGTCCACGACGAGGCAAGCAACTGAAGTGTTCCAAAAGCGGCTTCCTTTTGAAACCAGAATAAAAGCCAGCTAGCAGTTTCGGCTAATCCTCTCCTCATTGTGTATGTTGCTTGTGTACACGGCTGGTTGGCTCTCCACATGTGTACAGGGCAATGTTAAACCCCTCCAAAAAAAGAAGAAAGCAGTTCAGAAAACCAATCCCCCAAGGAGCACTGGAAATCAGTGAATGGGTTTTAGCTGTGCATTTTGTTACCCAAGAAAGGCGGCTTTGCAAAAGGACTTTCTAACTCACCGTCTGGGCCCAAGACTTCCTTGTAAAAGGCTGTTGGGCTTGTTGCAACATATTCCAGGTGTGTAAGTGATGCCCTGCCTTGTGCCTTTCACGGTGCAGAGCCTGGGGCCTTGAAGTGAACAGGGAGGAGAAGGGAGGGAGAGGTGCGTGTGTTCAAATTAAATGAAGCAGAAAGAGAAAGCTGGAACCCACAGTGCCTGGGGCACCACTAATTGAACAGGTTGAACCTGATAGAAGTGCAAAGGAGGCAGCAGGAGGGATCCTCGAACTCCTGGCTGGTGATACAGAGCCAGAGCCAGCCATGGTTCAGGAAGCCATGCTTGAAAAGCACTGGTGGTGGGAGAAGGGGGACAAGGTGATGAGGCAGCTCATATGGGGCTGGAGGAGAGAGACTTCAAAAGAAAAAGTTAATTCTTCATAAGCATGAACAAAGGGAGACAAATGAAAGCAAGGACAGGCATACTCTTACCCTTACTCTGCTCCTTCCTGGGGTCCCCAGCTGCAGATCTCAGTGGGTGCCCCTCTCTGGGATCAGCTCTGTCTCACAGGGGCACATGGGGACACAGAGATGTGCAATGAATGAGCACAGAGCTGCTCAGCAGTCCTGTGCCCAGGGAACTTGAGGGCTCCTGCCTGGCCTCCCCCTCTGGAGATCCCAGATAACAATACATGCAGTATCCATTCCATCCTCAGCAGTGCTCCAGTTGCAGGGATGTTGTCCAAAAGGCACAGGGACAGCTGTATTCTCCTTCCTAGCCTCAGAAGATACAAAAAGCATCCTACTCTTCAAGACACCCCTGTCACCACTTTCTCACCTGTGAGGTTCTCCTTGGCTCTGTCCTGTGTGGGAACTAGTGGTGATGGGGCACTGAAGAGGACCATGCTCACACTGCTGTGATGCCTTCACATCCGTTCTCACTTTCTGCTCCTGTCCTGGCCCTGTTTGGAAAGAGAAAAGGATCCCTTGACTCCCGGACTTTGCAATTATTTCAGGGCCTAGAAGATGATAGTGCCTCTTTGATTTTTTAAAAAATTTTTCTTTCTTCTTTTCCTTTATTTTTTACCACCTTCTTCCTGTCTCTGGCCCCTGCATCACACAACAATGAAAAATAGCCTGAAGGGAGAGAACATTGCACTGTGGAGACCTTTGTTACTGACTGCAACAAAAACAGGTAATGTGGCAACCCAGGGTCCTTTCTGGACCTTGTTCCCAGCCACTCTGTGAGCTCTGCAGGTCTCCCCCCACCCTGAATCCCCACTGGTGGCAGAAGTGGTCCAGCGTGGTCCTCAGAACACACCTCTGATCCCAGCTGCTTAAAACAGCACAGTTCAGATGCACCTCAAGGAGAAGAGGACAGTTTTGTTGGGATGAAAATCTAGCTTGAGATCCTGCTGTTTCTGTGGGTAAGCTGTCAGGGCCTGGCCTCTGCCCACTTGGATGCTTGCTCTCTGGACAGTAGTGATTCCAGGCTGCTAATTCAGACCTGTAGGCATTACTGCAATATAAACTGCAAATAGTCATAATAATAATTAATAAGCATGCTGAAACAAAAACATTCTCTGTTTAATTAACATCAGTCTTTATCTTGGGGTGAGTGGCTACTTTGTTGGCACTCTGCCTTCGCACCATTCTTTACCCTCTGTGGCTGGGGCCAGCAAGTCTTCACTGTGCAAATGGAAAAGTTTCTTTTTTGCTCAAGCTCCTACCAAATGACTCTGAACCAGCACCTTGCAGACTGCCTCTCACCTGAAAGTAAGGCTACAGCCAAAGAAATAGCAGCCAGGGAAGTCCAGTAGCTATTTTTACCTTGCTATGGATAGTCTGAGTACATCCAGGGACAAACATTACAACCAAAGGAAAACAAGAAGTGGAAGTGTTTTGAGCGGTGAGGCTCATGAAATAATTCATGGCTTGAAGTAAGAAGCTGGCAGCACCCTGGGAAAAGGGACAATGTGGCCTGAAGGAGCACTGCAGGTTTAGGAGCGGGGGGGGCTACGTGCAGGCTGCAGAGCCTCCTCAGCACAAACCAGGCACTGGCTGCTGACATCCAAAACCCTCAGGTCCAGCTGAGGAGCCACAGGCAATAGGTGCTGAGTACCCCCCTGTGTCCCCTAGGTGACAGCCAGGTTTCAGATGGGTGCTGAGCAGCGCTGGGGTGAAGTCTCTGGAGCAGGAGCTCTGTGACTCAGCCCCCTCAGGCACCTGTGTTCCCAGCCAGGGACATGGCACTGGCCACACCGAAAGCCAAGGTGAGGCAGCTGCAAGTTGGCAGTGAGATCCAGCCTTGCTCATGGCTGCCTCCCACCCCCTTATCATGGGGGCTGAAGGCTCAGCCCTTGACCCCTCACAGGCAGATGAGGAGGAAAGGCACCCCCATGGGCTATGTCCCTGGTGGGAGCAGGGTGGGTGTTCGCCTGTCCCATGCTCCATTCCCTGCTGCTTTGAAGAAGCACATCTGTAATCTTTATGAGGCCTTGGAGATAGGAGCATTCCATGTACATGTTAAACCACACTGGCCATCTGCTGCCCTCTCTGCTTTACCCCAAATCCCTCCCCAATGAACCCAATCCAAGCTGCAGCCATTGCTGTCTCAGTGAAGACTTACAGGGGTGTACCTGCCAACAGTGAGCCAGGTAAATTCAAGGTCCTGGGCTCTGTGCCTAAGGCAATTGGGAAGGAGGTAAAGAAGGGAAGAACAGTGGAGGGATGCCTGTGCTGGGGAGCTTGGGCAGCAGCAGCAGCCAAAAGGATGGCAGGACAAACAGACAAGCAAGCCTGACACTTGGATGTCTCTTTCTTGGCTTCAATCTGCTGCCACCCTCATGCTTTGTGCCTCCAAGAAATGTCCTGCTCTGCTGCAGGGATTTTAGGGAAGTGTGGCTCAGAGAGGCCATCAGAGCTGGTGCCAGGATCCAGGTGAGGGTGTAACTTCAGGGCTCTTGTTGATGCTGGTTCTGAAACAGATGTTAAGCACACAGAGTACACATCATGGAGGGCAAAATAGGCAGTACAAGGGAAAACTGAGGGCTCTTGACATCTGAGCTGCCTGGCTTAACTGGGCTCTTGGTCCAAGCTGGACACTGGTGGCCGCAGAGTCATGTTCCAGCAGAACTCTACCTGGGTAGCACAAATGGTTTGGGCTTGCCAAAACAGGGCCAGGACAGGGGAGCTCTGGCAGCCTGGTGTGGGCAGGCTCCACCGTGGGCCAGCCATGCCCTCTCCCTCTACTGAGATGCAGAAGATAGGGCTGCTGCTGCCTATGTATGCCAGGGATGAAGAACTACATGCAGGCTCTTGCAGGATCAGGCTTTCTGATGGGGATCTGCCATCCTCCTGGCTTTTTAATGAGCACTCCTTGTAATCAGCCCTGTAAAACTCAGGGTGGGGAGCTGTCCGTTGTCTCCAGCGAAAGTGGAGTGGGGGATCTGCTGGCAAAATCAGCTTCAAAGGAGCTGCAGCACAGCACAGCATGGCAGAGGTACACACCCCCACACGTGTGTGTACCCACACACGTCCTCTGGCTGCCTGGTGTGAGGTGCCATCACCAACCCACCCCTGCCACCACGTCCTTTGGTCTCTGCGGGTTCTCAAAGTTCTTTGCAGCCGCCTGCAAAGCAAGAATGATAGCAGAGGTGCAAAAGTCCTTTCTGGTGATTAATACATCATGTGTACAAAGACGGTCTGTGGTAAACGGAGGCTGGAGCCGGGATTAATTGCATACCTTGAAGTGGAGAGATTTATGTAAGGAAACAGACCTGGCGAGCTGCCCTGCTCTGGGCTGTGTTTACCTGCCTGTGCCTCCCCACACCTGTTGTGCTGCAGCAGCAAAACATTATTTAATAACATTTGAAGGGAGATCTTAATAGTCATGTGTCCTCCCTGCTGCGCCCCACCTCCCCGAGTGCTGTGGCAAAGCTCGGCCTTGCTTTGTCAGGCTCCGGGGCAGCCAGCCTGTCCACTCCCCACCAGAGCTCTCCTGCAAGGGGCAGCCCCGTGGCACCTTCAAGCACCCACAGTCTGGGATGAGGAGGGATGGGATGGCTGCAGAAGAAGATGAAACAGGCTAATACTGAAGGCCAGCCCCTGAACTGATGGCAACCCGAGTAGTTTCCCACCAAATCCATGAGCAAACCAAGGTTTCTTCCTCCTGAGCTTGAAAACACTGGCTGGACATACGAACATTTGCATGCATGCAGGAGTGTATTTGTGGGTATATAAATGTATGAACAACAGAGTTCAAAATGTTCATAATGACCATTCAAATGAGAGACAAATAATGGGTAAAACCCTGTTCAGAAATGCTTGAGTGAGGCCATTTCTTTAAAGGGATTTGGCTATTAATTGAAGTTCGTTTGTTAATTTGCATCCTTATCTGCAAGGGACAAGACTAAAAAGGGCCCCATGGGCCTCTATATGGGAGCACGTGAAGCTTTATTTCTTACCAACAAAGCCTCTTGGTGATTATAAGCAAATGAGGGAGCACTAAGGACTTCTGGAGGAGTGAAAGCAAAAATATATCCCACCCACTGGAGAATGACCTCACCCACCAGAGCTTCCCTCCTGGAATAACAAGCCCTAGACTGATCTCTAGTTTTCTCTACTTAAGGTGCTGGCTGTTTGCTCTTCTTCCCTGCTGTCACAAGAGGTGTGTGACCCATGGGATGATCACCCTGAGATGACAGCATTGTCCAGCTGAGAAATGCCAACCCCAGCAATGAGCCAGCACCACGAGCAAACCCTCACACCCAGAGGTATAAACTTTGCCCTCGAACACCTCCAAATCAAAACCACCCAGCATCAGCTCTCACCATGGCAGTGTGTTAAGTGCAGGTTTAGTTCAGATGGTCTCATTGGCTTTTCCTCCTCGGCCTGCTGCAATGTGCCAAACCACAGCACAAGGTGCACGCTGCTGCTTTACAGAGAGCCACACCGGTGTTTGCAAGGATGTCAGTCTGCTACAGCCAAGCAATCCCAAATATAAGCACTTGGTACAAGCAGAAATGGAAACACCCTCCGTTTCCACTCTCCTCCAGTGGCAGGGATGCATAATTTGAATCCAAGTTGAAGCCATGGAAAGGCATTTTAAGAAACTAAGAAATCATTGCCATCATTTCTCAAAAGCAAGGACTCTATTCTGTCCTGTCCTGTGTCGGTACAGCACTAGCAAAGCCAGGGTTTGCTACACAGACAGGAGAGGAAACAGAGGGAGGTCAAGTGAAACTCTATCCCCTGTGTGTAACTACCCCATGGTTTTACATTTTCTCTTCTCCCACAGGGCAGGTGAACCAATTCCTTTTGGCACCACTGTTGTCACTAACCCTGACTGTCCCAATCCTGATCCTCCTCTACATTATTGAAGGAAAACAATAATTTCTCTGGGTTTCTTTTTACCCCTGCGAACAAAGTTCAAAGGAGCGGTTGAGAACTCTCCATTTCAATATGAAAAGAGCAGGGGAGCTGTTTTCCAGAGCCCAGCCCCCGGTACAAACTCATCCCGCCTCATTTCACCCGATAATCTCAGTGGGGGGCTCTGGAGGGGGATGGCCGGGGACAGGGGGACAAGGTTCTCCAAGGTTAATCGCAAACTGCTGCCGCATTCATCGCAGCCGTGCCTGATTGATGGGCACCATTAATCACTGCCCAGAGAGGCTGGAGGTAAGGCAGAAGCGGGGGGAGGAGGGGGGATGCTGTCGGAGCTGTGGGGACAGGGAAACGGTGCCAGGACAGGAGCAGTGACACCAGACCAACACGGGCTGGGAGAGAGAATGGCCACATCTGTTCACCTACAGAAAATACACATGGTAGGGCTTCTTTCCAGGAACAGAAGTGTATCTGCCCCCTCACCTGCCGTGTCATATATATGTGCCCTCCTGCAAAGGAAAGGGCAGGAGCGCAGGCGAGAGGAGAAGATCTCTCCAGCCTTTTAAAAGTGCCCCTGGCTTCCAGTGGGGAATAGGGACTGGGGATTCTGGCAAGGAGGAGGGCTCAGGGCAAGGTAGGGGTGGGCTTGTCTTGCAGCCATAAGGCAATTAATGGATTTTCCATCTTCTTTATGGACTGAAATGCCTCTGAGTTTTTTACAGAAACAATGAAGGCAGTAAAAGCCACCCAAGTGAGGTCAGATGAGGAGCTTGTGTGGGCGAGTGACTCCATTTGGAGACAAGATCCTGGCATATGCCTTTTCTATTGCTCCTGACCATTTAATAAACTCCTTCTTTCATACTGACCCGAGCTGTTGCTCACATTTCTAGGCAGGCTGAGGGTCTGCCTGTAGTAATGAAGTGTGCAGCAGTGTTACCTGCCTGGCTGCAAAGGACAGCTGGGACTGGCAGCAGGGCTTGACACACTGCAATGGGACCTGTTGCATTACAGAAGCTTCTTGTGCTTTGCCCTGCTGACATATGAGCCTGGCTTGGGCAGCTGTGCCAGGAGGCTTGGGATGATTTACTTGTCCCACTGCAATTGCTTCTGACATGGAACAACTATGGAACAACTCATATTACTAAATAATGTGACATTTCTCAGTTGTCTTCTTCATCCCACCTTCTGCTGCCTCTTGCTTTGGATACAGGGGTCAGTGCCTTGAGAACATGTACACACACCAGTCCTTCTCCTAAACCACTTGTCCAAATCAACAAGAAGGACAGTGTAGTTTCTAACAGGAATATCCTGCAAGTATACTTTTTAAATTGTTTCCCTTTAAACAGCTAGTGTGACATTTTCAGTTTTGCTTTTGCAATGTCAAAGGCAGTGTAACATTTAAAACTCCTATGACTGCTAAGACACAAGACATATATTGTCCAGATTTTGTTGGATGCATTTAGTGTAATTTCAAGATGTTTCAAGATGAAGAGTTGATGCCCAGTGCATGAGGCTGTGGGCTTTTTCAGTCTGTCCCATGCTGATCAGGTGTGGTGACCAGCAGCAGGGAATTGAGGCCTGTTTCTAATACTGCCTCAGAAGGTACAGATGTGATGCAAAGGTCGCTGGAAGCTGCTGGATTTCAGTGGATTTCACTGGATTTCAGTGAACTTTGGGGGGAATAGATGTTATTTCAGAGATGGCTTCTGGGATGGGGGAAGTGCTTCAGCCTCCGTGAGCACCCAGGTATGTGGGGCAAGAGGCAACTCCTCCTCAACCCTGTGATCACCCTAAAGCTGGCTACCACTGACGCATCTCCTCACCACAGACCCACCTATGGGTGGTGGGAGGGCCAGGCATCACCCGGGGGCGGCTGATCCCATGTCAAGCAGTCATCCTAGGGCAAGCAGAATGAATTGCTCTCACAAAATGCCTTTCTCTTCGTGGGCTGCTAAAGTAGATGAGTAGTCAAATGACTAACTTCAACTAGACACCACACTCCTGGATGGCTGAAGGGCTGGATTTTTATCCTCTCCCATTATGCCCAAGACCGCCTCTTTCACCAGAGGCTGCTGACTTTCAAAGAGTTTCTGCAACATCCATGGACAAATAAGAAGAAATCATCAAAAAATGTGGTTTTATTTGATTGTATATTATTCTTTCCATAACTGAGGCTGTCAGACTTGTGAACAGGGTCATTTTTTTTAAGTATGGCCACCTCTGATCCTCCATCAGGGCTCTGTAAATCTGGGATTATGCTGAATTAGTTTACTCTCTGACAGCTATCTCCTCCCATCAACACATCTTCCTTTCTCTGCTTCTGGCCATGACTGCATTTAATTCTTTCACAAAGAGCATCTCTCAGCATAAGAGTTTCCCCTCAGACAGTCAGTCATCAATAGCTAAGTTTATTTTAATCTGAATTACATTCCCTATGTTGACCAGCATTATAAAACATGTAAATCCCAGTTTAAGTAAGAGCCATAATTTCTCAGTTGCAGTGATTCTGGGCACTTCCAGCAGGGTCCACAGCTCTTGGAGACCTATGGAAAAATTCAGCTCCATCAGGAGCCTGTGCTTAGGTAGCCTGGGTGAATACATATCCTTTGTCATCTCCACCCAGTTTTTACTTTGGGATCTTACTACTGCCTAGTGAAACCTGCCTGTTGATCTGCATAAACAGGGATGAGGGTGTGCCGGGCATCTTGGAGCGGGCGGCTTCTTTGTGTGAAGGGAGGCACGGTCCTTGGGTCTGGAAACGTCTCTAAGTTGTTTTGCCATCCTTGGTGCATGTTCCAACGGCAACATTATTGTAAAACATCTTTGTGTTTACTTTGTGTACAGAAAAGATAAAATCAGCATTTATATGCAAACATGAACCAACAAGGAATTTCAAAATCCTGCCATTTCACTCTTCTGAGAAGAAGAGCCAGAGTTATTGTGTAACCAGAAACATCTGAAAGCTGGGGATTTTCTGGGTCTAAATTCAATTTAGATTATAAGGGACTAATTTAGGATCTGACTGTATCACCTTGGGCAGCCAAAATAGGATCTGAAATGCATGGAGACTAGGGCTTTGGCATGGAGAGTTTTCCATTTCGGACAACCTGGGGCACTGTGTGGATCTGCTTTCCTTTTTCAAATAAAGCTGGTGAAGTAACACAAGCCAGATGCTCAGCCAGGGTGAGCCACCTGAGCCCACTCTGATATCCTTGTCTGCCCTGGGGAATGGGGGGTGTTCAGGTGTCCATCCTAGACCTGCCTTTCCAGTGTGCACAGCTGGAGCAGAACTCAGGCACAGCTGGAGCACTGGCACATCTGCTTGTATGTCAAGGCCTGAAAGCATCCGACATGCAGAATAAAGGCTTTTACTGGGATTTCAGAGCTGGAGCACTGCATCGAGCCACAGTGCATTTATGATTGCTGGACAACAAATGCCAAGCTGGGGGCACTGGAAGGTGGGGCAGACAGCAGAGGTGAAGTGAGAAGAAGGAGAGAAGTGAGCTGCCCTCACGCACAACAGGATGGGCTGTGAGTAGGCTCCTGCTGCACAGAGCCCAGCAAATGTTTTTTGGGTTTTTTTTTTTTTTTCCTCCTCCATTAACATCCCCTGTGCAGGCTGTGGCTGGACATTTGCTCTTCAAAGGCCCATGTGTCCACATCCAAGTGCCCTTGGCTACCCCAACTCAAGCCTGGCTCTGCCCCTCCTATGGGGCTGGCTGACGCGGGCATTTAAATTACATGGAAATAGGGATGCACTCTCTTTCGGGGTGAAATCTGCATCTCCACCTCACCGTGGGATGCTGGGCAGGCGGATCGTCCCTGGTGCACAAGCCGCTTCCTAATAACTCCCTCATGCTCATTCCCCTGGTGCTAGTGGGGCTGCAAAAGGAAGCACCTGCCCCAGAGCCAGCACTCTCTGTCCCAGCTTCTACCCCCCTCTCGCCTCGGGGTTTATTTACCCGGAGGCGCAGGGATAAACGGGGATAAGAAGGTAGAAAAGGTCATCTGGGTGGTGGCCACAAAGGGAGACATTGTGCCTCCAGGGAGGGGGTGGAAACGCCCGAGGGGTCGGAGACACGGGGGCACTTTGATGCAGTCTGGATGAAAGAGGCAAGGGATGGGAAGGGAAGAGAGGAGGGGGAGCAAAACAGGGGGAGGGGACGACACCAAAACCCAAAAGGCAACAAAACCTCTCCCAGCTGGGACACAAGTCAGGATGGTCCCTTTATTTAGATGGATAGAGCCAAGCACAATGTGGGGCAGCCAGGGGCCACCCTGCCCCTGTCCCTCACCAGCCCTTTCAACCCCTTCCTCCCTGCTCCTCCCCTCCCTCCTCAGCCTCTCACTTTCTTCCATATTTTCCCTTTTCTTTTCTTCCCTTTGCTCCCTGTGCTCCACCTCCCACTTCCATGTTTCTCCCACGGTGAAAGCACTGAGAAAGAAAGTGGGTTGATGTCTGATGCAAAGTTAATTTTACGTAGAGATGGGGAGGGGCAGACCAAAGGCACTGGAGAAAAATGGGCTTGGGGAGGACCCTGTGAGGAGAACCCCTCCCTATACGTAAGCCATGAGGTCTGTGTCTCAGCAGAGTCTTCTGGTCCCCAAGCTGTGCACTGCAAATCCTACTGCAGGGCTGAATCTTGGGCAGAGAGCGCTCAGGGCTGTTAATGCCACACAGATCCTGCCTTCTGAGATGTTTTAGGAGCATACTTTGAACATCAAGGTTACCCCCATGGCTGGAGGAATTTGGGGACAAGCTGTCAGACACATCCATACCTCTACTTTTTCCCACCTGCTGTTTTTCAGCTGACCACCTGACTTTTTCTCATGCTGACTTGCTATCACTTTGTTAAGGAAGAAGCAGAGCCAAGATTTTTTCTGGTAGCTCAAATGTCATCATTGCACTTTGATGTATCTATAATCCAGAGGTACCTTAAAATGAAATTTTAAACTAAGTTGACCCAGAGTGAAGTATTTTCTTCAGCAAATGGTCTGCTGTGCATTTTGGCCATGAAGAAATTTGTCAATCTCAATAAAATGTTCAACATTTTGGAATGAAAAATCATTGCGTTCAACAACTCCCAGAACAGAACATTTTCTAATGCAAATGCTTCACTTCTAAACCTCTTCTTATTCACTGCATCTGCTTTTTTACAAAGAATGGTCCCAAATCCCATCCCCCCAAATACAGCAGAAGAAAACATCATGCAGCCAGGCTGTGTGACCTCCACCCTGAGCATGAGTCCCCAGAAGCCCTCTCCCCCTGTTCCCTCACCAGCTTTCTGCTCCTTCCATGATTTCTGCAATGAGCACACTAAATGCATCCTGTGTCCTACAGCCCAGATTCCACCAGGGAACATGACACTGCCCTTGCTTTCTCCAGCAGGTTTTACTGCACAGTAGGTTGGTTATGATTTCTGCTGGGCCTGAAGGAGTGCCCAGAGGTCCTTTTAACAAGTTGTGTGTTTCTCTTTACCAGCAAGTCTTGCCTGCCGGCAACCATTAGCACTCTTCAGCATCATAAACAGTCAAATTCATCTTACACTACCTCTGAACTTGGCTAGGCACTGTTTTTTCTGCCAGTACATCACTGTTTTCAACTCCAGTCAGCACTGTTTTGAAGTTATTACTGTCTGGTGGCTGGGGTTTTTTTGGTGGTGTATGCATCCTAAATGAGCTTTGTGGTCTCCCCACTTCAAAAGCTTCTCTGCTCTCACCTCCCTTTACTGGCTGTCCTCTAGCAAGACCAAAGACCAAAGGGTATAAACTATCTCAGCAGCACTCTGGGTCCATGCAGGATGCAGGGATGCAGCCTGTGGGACACTGCTGGGGGCTGCTGGGGAGGGTTTGGGGAATCAGGCAAGGAGATGGTGCAGAGCTGTGCTGCTTCACCCAGATCCAGTCCCCATCCTTGCCTCCATTCAAATCAGGCCCAAATACAGTGTGGGGCTGCAAACTTCAAGCTGCTTGAAGCACACCTCACCCTCTCCATTGCCCAGTTTCCTCTGCTGTCTCCTGGGTGAGGAGAGGAGAACAAAGAAGCACCCTCAGCACTGAATCACCTGCGGGTGTTTCACTGAGGGGACCAGTTGCTTCCAGTGATACCAACTGGCTTTTCTTTGATAAAAACAAGTCCATGGTGAAAGGCAGGCTGGTGACAGGAAAATGGAAGTCAGCAGTCTGTGCAGAGGGCTTTACAGGTACCCTGCTAGTAAGGGGATGATAGTTTTTACTAAGACTTCACAGCTAGGATTTTATTTACCCAGTGGGTTTCACCTGCCTTTTCTGTGGATGGTTCTGCTAAAGTGACTGTGGCTCCTTTGTGGAGCCTTCAAGGAATTGTATGTGGGAAACAGAGTGAAAAGGAAAATGTGTTGTAGTATGCAACACTTCCTACTAGTACCTAACATCCTGACAAAATTCATCTTTTTGAAAAAAAAAAAATCTTGAAGTGCTTCATTCAAGGGAAAGATATTTGCTGTGTTATAAAAGTGTCAACATTTCACTTACAAATTGGTCATTCTTTTGGCAGTGACTTTAACAGAAAATTCCACTTGGGGCTATTATGCCTCTTTGTTGGTTTCTCTTCCCTTAAAAAAAAAAAAAAAAAAAAAAAGGCAAAACTCTTCCCTTAAAAAAAAAAAAAAAAAAAAAAAAAGGCAAAACCAAACAACTTAAAAAGCAAGCACAATTTACTGGGTCTGGTGACTGGATAACTGTTGTACTGCAGGCTGTAAGTGCTGGGTCTGAGGCCAGGAGATGAAAGGAGAGAACTGAGGCTTCTCCAGCAGCAAAGTGGATGCTCACAGGTCAAAGCCTGAAGCACTGCCTTGGTCCCTGCAGCCTTACCACAAGTTTCTCCTTTTCTGATGTTTATGCTTCTGCTGTTATGAACATCTACCCATAAACAAAAGCATTTATGGAAGGGGAGGGAAGGGTGTCACAGACCAATACTTGAAATCATTTCTCTGTGCTTCTTGATCTGATTTAATGCACTATGCTTTCCACTGCTGACCACTTTCTTACACTTGCTTCTCCTTTCCATTTCTATGTTTGTCTGCATGACTGTTTATTTCTCCTCTCTTGTACAACAATGCTGATGGCTTTGACAGATAACAAATGTCTGTCTAGTCTTGGGTTTTTCCTGCTCGCCATGTGTGGATGCTGGTGTTGGAACCTACCATCTGGCTGGGGTTTCTCTGAGGGTCTCTCTCCTGCCTCACCTGCAGCACAGCCATGATAGGACTTGTGAGGGTCACTTCATTTACTCTTTTGCCACCTTGTTGTGCCCAGCGACAAAAGAGAGGTGACAGCAGAAGTAAGGGGGCAGGCAGTGACCTGCAGAAAATGCGAATTTAGTCATCCTGATCTGAACAATGATCTCTGTCTGATTGTAGGCTCTCAAGAACAAGAGAGACTATCAATTTAATTTATAGCAGAAATCTCAGTCTCTGATGTTTTTGCAATACTTTCCCTAAGCTAAGGATGCTGATGCTCCCCTTCAACTTTCCCTTCTTGAAGATGGTGACAGCAGAAGTGCAAACCAGCCCCTCTTACTGGGAAGGGCCTTAACCATGCCTTACCATTATTCTGAGTAGATCTTTATTATGGGAAAATAATGGGTGGAAGAAAGTACTCAAATATAATAAAAAGACTGACAATCCGTAAGTGTAAAAGCCCTCCATGTTCTCAGATTCAGCCACAGGAGCATCCACTCACTTCTCCAAAGAGTGATCCCCAGGGACGGGCTTGAGAAGACCTGAAGCGAGTCCCAGGGCTGCTCTGAAAGCACCTGGCAGAGCTGCTCTGTTCCTGTGTGCCAGAGTGTGCACAAAGCTCCAAAGGAGCTGGGTGTTGATGGTGCCCCTGGAATTCTAAGTTATTTGTTATACTGCCCGATAGCCTCCTTAGGGTGTGACGTTAACTTGTGATTACACCTGGTGCTGCTTTCATATTGTTAGTCCCATTATTCCCAGGTATGCCTTTGGCTAGTGCTTTGTTGATGGCACTTTCTGGGAAGCAAATCGAAGCCTCCTTGGCCAATGCCCAAGCTGGGCAAAGCCAGGCCAGCTCTGCCTGCCGTCAGCTGTGCAAGGGGCTGCCTTTCACTCCTAGCTATGTACCCTCCCAGGCTGCTGGCCCGCATCCAATCCAGATAAGAAATTACTGAAAACTATTGCTGTTAGCCAGCTATTCTGTGACCTGCCTGAAAAGAGTGAAATGGCCTCGGGACTAGTCTCGGCACACAGCCGTCTGCCCACAGACCGTGGCAGCCCAAAAGCCTTGCTACCAGACCAAAGGCTGGCAGGACAAGTATTTTCTTGGCGGCTGCTCCTCACGGATGGGAGGGGAGGCAGCAACAAGCTGATTCGTAGGAGCTCCCCTCCCTGCCTGCTGCCCAGTAACAAGATCTCTATGAGGTGTTAATGTGAGTTGTTTTACATTGAAACCAATCGTGGGCTATTTTCTGCACGATGATCCCGTGGCAAAGAGGGTATTTGCTGGTGATATCTTGCGGTGGTAGGAATATTAGAGAGCCCTTTTCCTCTGGACTCTTTTTTTTTTCCTAATGTTCTCTTTCTTGTGGTGCTGGGCTCTGCTGAAGCCACTCTCCCTGCAAGGAGGACCAGCAATGCCATTCTGCCATGGGGATGCTGCAGGGCATCCTCCTGCCTGCTTCCTAAGTCTTCCTGGAGTGTACAAGCCTACAAGCAAGCTGCACAGGCCCTTCCTTCAAAATTACTTTCAGTAGTATGTGAAGAAATTTGGAAGGAGTGTAGCCATGGAACCGAAGCTGAGGTTGCCCAGGAGGGACAACATCATCGTTTAAACACTACTGGACAATAATGCATGGGACTATTTTTACCATGTACTGGGCTTTAAGTAGATTTGGGTAACAAGAAAAGCTTCAGTCCAAGCAACAAAAAAATGCCAAGGAGGGGACCGTGGTTGAAAATTGAAGGTTCTTTCAGCCTGGGGATAGGGGCATTTAATCTTGACACCATTCTGCCACTTGTTTCTGCTTTATTAGCCATGTCTGTGGCCTGTGAAATGCTGCTTGGGAAAATGGGAACCCATCAGTGGATGGGGAAGTGAGAGGTTTACAGAAGCTTTGTATCTGCACATTGACAAGCGTGTGCCCCTGGAGTCTTCAGCTATTTTTTTTTTCCTTAATTATCAGAATTCCTCAGCATATTTTCTTCTGCCTGAATCTGACTATCTGACTTCCCTGCAGTCCTGTGCCTTAGGGATTGGTTTGTGTCTTGCTGGGAGCTGGGGTTTCCGTTTTAGGCCCTGAGTTTCTAGTTGTACATGTAAAGAGAAATTATGTTCTCATCAGAGGTATTCCCAATCCCAGCCACAAGTTCCGTGTAGCAGTTTAGCCTGGCACCCAGGCTTCCTGGAATCCCTCAGGGCAGCTCGTGGTTGATGGCAGCTAACCCAGACACTGAGGGTCCCATCATCAAGTGTAGCTGGCTCTTCCAAACAGGGGAAGTTCCTGGATGAGACAGATCTGCTGTTACTCTTGTTGCTGGCAGGTGACTCTCATGGTCAGAGGGCTTTCATCTCCAAGTCTTTAAACTGGCATATATTTTGCATAAATGGAGCAGAGTTCTAGGTGTGAGTTTTTAGGGTGAGAAGTCTTCTCAACGGGGTCCAAGCAGTCTCCAGGTGGTGCAGAAGAAGAGCGAGCTGGGCTGGCTGAAGGTACCCACTGCAGCTGCCACAGAACCTACCCTGCATCCTCCCTAATGCTTCCTTTAAAGGGTGCAATGATTCAGTACCCTTCTCTCTGGTGTAGCAGAGCCCTCTCCAGCAGGTTGATCTGAGTATCTGCTAATGACTTGTCTCCATGACCATGGCTGGGGAAAGGAGTCCCTCTGTCCATCTTGTGTTTCTAAAACACACATACATCCTTTCCCCTGCACTTTCTTCCCCCTGTTTGGAAGACTCATGGCCAGTGTGGGGTTTTTAAAAGAAAACTGTACCTTCCTGATTTCCCTCTAGTTTTGACTGAAGCACTGACTGACAGCATTAAGGTAATGTGATGCTAAGCTCTTCCCCCCCCCCCCCCTAATATTAGTATTGCTTCAGTGAAAATTGCTTACAGCTAATTTCTCGCCAATAGAGCTACAGTTGATACTGCTTCAAAGTTGCTGCAATGGTATCTTGAGTGATCAGATGAAAGTGGTAACAATGCTGGGAGTTACTTGACTGAGAGCCAAATACTGCTTTTGGAAATACTAAAATGATCAGTTTACTTAAGGAAAGAAAACAAACACCCTGCCAAGCAGTAGTAACATGCTTTAAAAAAAATGCATTCTGCATTAATGGGACATTTGTGCAGACCAATGCAGCAGTCCCAATTTCTAAACTGCTTGGAAAAGACAACATGATGTTGGTTTAGGCTGAGAATAAGTATGTGGGAGTCTCTTGTGAGTTTATGTTTGGCTAATTTTTTGGAGGTCATCTGTGAGGATGAAGCCCTTAAACTCTCCCTGGGGAAAGGTACCATGTTACTCCCTCATTCCACCAGCCTTCCCTATTGCTGCCAAGCACAGACCAGGTCAGCTCTCAGCTCTTGCTCCTATTCCTACGGGAGGTACTGTTGAAGAGCTATAAAGAGTATAAAACCTTTGCAAGACATTTATTAAGCACTTGAATTCCCCATGCCTTTCTAAAGGGACTGTTTATTAGGGAAACTTTTATTAGGGAAAGAACTTGAAGCCCAATAACTATTACTCTTGATTGCAGGCTTCTAAATGCTGCATGGTCTTAGAGCCTTCATTTTCCCATGGCTTGTTTTGGAGGGGTTTTTTTCCTCTTCGAATGGAATCATGTATGTGGAATACTCTTATAGATCTCGATTACAGAGCACCCACTGCAATTACTGAATCTGGAATTGCTGAGTGACACTCCTGAGAAATCTTACCTTCCCAGTACTAAGGCAGCAGAGATTATACAGAGGGTCCCTGTAAAGTAGGTCAATTTTAATAACCATTCCTGCTTTGTGTTCGTTCAGCGATTTCTACAGGCCAGCCCTTTTTGCTCCATTCAACTCCTAACATTCACTAGAGCTCTTTAAGGGAATTAACAGTCTCTGCCATAGTTTTTCATGTCATCAGCCCTGAGTTTTGTTTCACAGCATTCTTACCTTAAGGATACATAGTTTTTACCTCTGGCTCACCTCCCCTGAAGCAGGTCTTCAGCATGAGCCCAAAAATAATGGACAGAGCTTATGAGTCTGACTGCAGTTTCCAAGGAGCAATTCACATTTGCTTATTGCCTTTAGATAAAGACTCTGTACATGCAGCTCAAGTTAGAGTAGGACAAGGTGGGACACTGTGGGTTACCTGTGGTTTTTAAAGGACAACACTGTTCTCAGAGGTGCTGCTCCCCTGAATAAAGGCACCCCAACCTGCCTCCCGAGAGCTGCAGCCAAGACAAACAAACTTTAGATACCCACTTCCTCTTTACCTTCCCGTGACTCTCCCATCATCCCAGGCAGGGGCAACACAGCCTCCTGCAGCCTCACCTTCTGCGTGTTCAGGACAGGGGTTACCAGCACGGAGCCTGCCTTGTGTCCTACGCACATCTGCAGCTCCCCACACATCTTCCCTGCAGGACCTGCGCCAAGTGCTGAATTTATACAACTTGAATGGGGGAAAAAAAGCAAGCCTGGAGATTATGCTATGTCGCTCTTTATTCCCTTGTGCACATGAAACCTGGTCCAGGGAGAACTGCCTCTCTGCTGTATTGCTCATTACTCCCCTCTCCCACCCCTTCAGGCCATAGTTAAGTCACCTTGGGCAATTCTGGCCAACACATATCTTACAGCTCTGAAGCCATTTATAAATAGATTTTTATTTATAAAGTCAATTTACATAAAATATGATACTCTCTTAAAAACTGCATATGTACAACTTAAGAAATCCTAGCAAGTGCATACAAAAATGCCTTCAATAATTTTTCTTAAAAAACTTCAGTTTTCAGAGAGGTGGACCTTCAGGCAAACTCAGACACCACATTAAAACACAACATAACTTTACAGTCTTTTACCAAAGTGTTTGGAGAGAATAATTTAAAAACCCCCAAACAAACACCTTTTCATCTATACCGTGTATGTTCCCCAAACATTCCAGCTGGTAGTGTTCAAGAACGAGTGGACAGGACCTGCTAAAAATAGAACCATCTCATCCCTTTTCTCTAAGGTTTCTTGTACAAAAATAAGTCTTCATACACCAGTGTCCCTATAGGCAGTTCAAGTTACATATAAAATAGAATATGACATGATAAAAAATTCCCTCCCCCTCCAGAAACAAGGAAGCATCAAGTGTTTCTAATTTTTTTTTTTTTTTTTTTTTTTCTTTTCCACCCCTCCAAAGCAACACCAGACAGCAGCGGTGGGGGGAAGCAGGTTCGCTCGGGCATCCTCTCCGTGGGTCGGCAGCTCCCGGCGGGCAGGCGGAGCCGCTGCCCCCGCGAAAGGAGCGGGACCCCGCAGTCAGCTACCCCATTGCACTTTCCACAGTCAGAAGACGACGGCTGAACCCGGCGAGGAAAGAAAGCAGCCAGCGAGGCTCCGCCGGGGTGGAGGTCAGTACTTTCTAGGGGATGCTGCTGCCGCCGAAACCGCGGGTGCCGACGTGCTGCGGGCTGAGCGCGGCTGCGGAGAGACGTGAGGAGAGCCCCGGTGGGTTCGTGCCCCGTTCCCCCGAGCGCCGGGGGAGGAAGCGGTGCCCCCTCCCCTCCGGCTGCCCCTCACCTCCCGCCGTGTCAGTAGCTCCCCAGCCAGCTGGTGAAGTCCAGCAGCTCCCGCTCCTCGGGGCTGAGCGCCGCGTCGTAGCCGCTCTCCTCGGAGGAGCAGGGCGAGCCGGGCGCGGAGGAGGCGAAGGAGGGAGAAGCGGAGGAGTAGCCGCCGCCGCCGCCAACTTCCCCGACGGCCACCCGCCCGCGGCCGTCGGGGAAAGAGGCGGCGGCGTCGTGCTCGTCGAGGAGCCGCTGCAGGGCGCGGATGTACTCGACGGCGGAGCGGAGGGTCTCCACCTTACTCATCTTCTTGCTGGCGGCGCCGTGGGGGACGTGCTGGCGGAGGGCGGCGAAGCCCAGGTTGACGAGCCGCACGCGGTTGCGCTCCCGCTCGTTCCGTCGGGCCACGGCGGCCGCCGCCGCCCCGGTGCCCGGCAGGGCGGCGAAGGCCAGGCGGCGCTTGCAGCGCAGCAGCTCGGGGGAGGCGGGCCGCCGGCGGCCGCGGGGTGCGGCGGGAGGCAGCGGCGGCAGAGCCCCGCCGTTCATCGCCGGGCGGCCACGGTGGCGGCGGATGGAAAAAAAAAA
>VZUI01036389.1:0-24595 GCA_013401135.1 Cettia cetti | reverse complement strand
GTAGAAAAAAGAAAAAAAAAAAAAAAAAAGCGAGGAGAAGAAAAGACGAGAGGCGACGCCGGAGCTGGCCAGTCGCTGCCGGCGTTTCCCCGCGCTGTCCGTGCCGCTCCGCGGTGCCGGAAGCGGCGGCGGCCCCGGGCCCGCCCGGCGGGGCGGCCGCTCCCGGGCGCCGGGAAGGGGCGGAGGGCCCGGCGGGGCGGCGGCGGCGGCAGGTGCCGCGGAGGGAGGGAGGGAGGGAGGATGGCGGCGGGCGACCCGGAGCAGGCGCGGTACTGCGGGCGGCTCTCCTACCTGTGCCTCAAGATCACCCTCATCACCTACTCCACCACGTTCTGGGTGAGCGGCGCTCCGCGGCGGGGGGCGCGGCTCGGAGCGGGGGTCCCGCAGCCCGGGCCCTGCAGGGCTCCGGGTTTAGCCACAGTTGGATGTTTCCGCGGCTGAGGGGGCGGCTGTCACGCCCGGGGCCGCGGGTGCAGCTCTCCGTGCGTGCCGAGGGACCGACAAACTGGTTTTGGCGGATGGAAGTTTGGCAGGTGAAAACCCTTCGTGTGCGTGTTAAAATGCAGCTCTGTCCTGCAGGGGAGGTGGGCAAATAGAGCCTTTGCCCTACAGCGTCACTCCTCGGCGTGTTGGGTTTCTGCTCTCCTGAGCCTCGGCAGGGTGAGGCTGCCAGGCTTTAGAGTTTACAGGGGTGTGGCACTTGCTGTCCTCATCCAGGTGTTTGGTAAAACCAGAGAGAGTCCCAACTGATGGCTCTGGACCACTGTCATGTGGTAAATACACACCAGGCACCCCTGGGCTGGAAGGAGCCCCTAGGGCCCTTTGCAAGTGCTCTCTGTAAGCACCGTGATTTTTAAAGTTGCTTTTTCCAAGCTCTGGGATACTGGGAAGATGCTGGCTTCAAGTGGTGCTGATACTAGAGGTGCTCAGGCAGGGTTTTTTCTATCTGGCTTTTACACTTTAAACGCTGCTTAAGTTCTAGTTTGGCTGGTCTGTTTTTGTCTGGTCTGTTTTTGTCTGGCACAGTATTTACCAGTTGGGAGCAATAAAGCTTTCGCTTTGCTGAGTGGGAGAAAAGGCTTAGATCCACCAGCTTTGATAGTGAGTGTCAGATTCAACCTATGATTTAATGAACAAAGATGGACACGCAAAGTGTTCGGGTGTAATTCGGGCTTTTGGGGATCTTGGATATCTTTTGCCTGTCTTAGCAAACAAACCAACCCTAGGGTTCAGGCTCCTGATGCTCCCTGTGTTCCTGCACAGCTATTCTGCAGCCATGAGTTTCGGAAAAGGGAAATTCAGATTTTTTGTGTTATTTTTCAGACCCCTTTCCCGCGGCGTGTCCTTCGCGAAGGGCCGTGCGCGTTGTCCGCTCTGCGTTTTCTGTCGGCAGCAAGGGCCCTTGCTGGTGGGATGTAAACATTCATCTGGTGGGATGTAAACATTCATCTGGTGGCAGAGAAAGGGCCCTCCTGAAGCCATCCTCGGAGCGCAGGCGGAGGACAAAGCCTCTTTCAGGCAGCCTGAGGATTTTACTGACTCTTTGTAGTCGCTTGCTCTGGATTTTCAATGCTCTGCCCTCGTTTATAAGCGAGAGCTTCCATTTGTTGGCGGTGCCGGGGAGATGGCTTGCTGTGGGAGGATGGGGCTGTGAGAGGGGGAAGGAAGGACAGAGAATGACAGGGAGTTGTTTTGGGAAGGCTGGCTGCTGCTGGGCAGCATCCTGCTGGCTCTGGGACCGACCACGCGCCGGGTTGTGTGAGGCGTGTGGGCTTCGCTCGCGGAATTCTCTTTTATTCCAGCTTAGCCAAGCAGATCTCATCAGCTGTAAATGTCAGTCTCCCAGCTCTCCCTTCAGCACTGCCATTCTTGCTGAGTTTGTTGGTTTGGTTTTTTTTTTGTTTTTTTTTTTTTTTTCTTTAATCAGTGTAAATGGAAGTAAAGCTTGGCTGGGGGAGTGTTGGCTTTCTTGAATATTGGGTGGTTTGTGATGTTCTGCTGCTCTTTGGCGCTTTGACCTGCTGGATGCTGAGTTCATTCCATTCCCTCCCTGCTGTTGCAGTTCCTCTGGTACGTTATGAGCGATGAGGTCCCAGATTTGAATCCCCAGGATGGCTTTAAACCACCAGGAACTAAATAGCAGCCTTATCCTAAGCAGAAAGGAAATTAAAGCATTGCTGGGAGTGTCGAAGGGCCTGGTGGTCTTCCCCTGTCACCCAGGACTTTTTAAAAAGCTAGCTTTCACTGTAACTTTTCCAGACAGCTCTTTTGCTGGTGAATAGGGGCTGTAATGTGATTTTCCTGCCCAGCTGAAACAAAATCCAGCATTTTAAACAGAAGGTGTTGTTGTTGAGCTTTATTTAAGGAAAAGAACTGTAAATACAGGGTTAATGCTTCTGCTTACAAATAAATAAATGCTTCTCCTTTCTCTTGGGAAAGCAGCTTCTGTGTGTGCAAAAGCCCCAGAGAAATCTCCTGGTATTTGCTGGTGGATGCTCATTTCATGTGAGTCAGGGCAGTTAATTCTTCCTGTGCACACAGCTGGAATTGCCAAACTGGGAGCTGTTGTGGAGGATGCAGGATGTAAACAGTCTGTAAGGGCTGTGTCTCCCACCCCCCCCAGGCACAGGAAGGGAGAGCACAGAAGGGAGAAGAGACTGGGGTGGGGTGGCTGCTGGGTCAGCATTTCTGCTTGCCATGACTAAATGCTGCTGTTGGCTTGGCCATATTAAAGGTTTAAAAGATTTTTATCAAATGCTTAAGGAAATAGGAGATAATGAAAGCATAAATCTTGGAGGGTGTGGGGTGAAGATATGTGTACATGAAGATGCTACATGCATTTATATATCTGAAGTTCTTAAAGTAGGCAGTATCTTGTGTTTTACTTACAGGCACTCTTTGGTAAAAAACCCCTGAAATTTAATGCTTTGATGAGAAAACTATGGTTAAGAAAAAGACATTTCAGTAAAAAGTTCTAGTCTTGAAACAACACTCCTCTGAAATTCTGGTAATCCCTATCAAGCTTCAATACCTGTGGTATATGTCCAGTGTGGGGTGTTTTTTGGGGGTTTTTTTGTGTTTTTTTTTTTTTGTTTGTTTGTTTTGTTTGGGTTTTTTTGGGTTTTTTTTGGGTTTTTTTGCCAAATTTTAAATTGCTTTTTAAATAGCTTGAGTATATTTACTTTTTATGGGACAACCCTTCTGAGAATTTTCTCTCTTTAAATGACAAACTGGTGGCATTCCCTACATATTGTTCTTTGGTGTCATTATTCATTTCCATAGAAAATCAAGAAGTTCCAGTAAGTTGCTATTTATTTTAGGCTATCCCATAATTTAAAAAGTATTTCAACTGTTTGGCTCATGAGCTTGTAACTCACATCGTGTGTCCCTCTATGCCCTTTGTGCCATATCCAGAATTAAGAAGTGAAATCAAAAATTTAGAAGTGTAATTACGAAGCATTGGTGTGCAGAGAGCAGACTTGTGTTTCCTGTGGAAATGTCAGGTCAGGAGAGGGGAGTGTTGTTTGTCTGATTGCCAAAATGATTGATTTGTGTCTGGTCTCTTCCCTGACGATGTGTCTGGCTGATGGAGTCAGCAGCAAAGTTTTCCCACTGCAATTTTTGTAATTAAGTATTGTGGGCTATTTTTTATTTTAATTAATTCAGCAGAATTCAAAGTGATTTGCAGCACACCATAATTTTAATTCTAAATGATTTTTACTTAGCTAATTATTTTGATTGAAATATCTTTACCTTGCTAAATTAATTATGTCCTTCCTATCTTACTTGTCAGCTTTATCTGGTAGTTGCTTAAGAAAGTGACATAATTTCAAACTTAGTTTGGTTTTTTTTAGTTTTTAATCTGGTGCCTTTCTTCTAATGGAAGGAGGAGTAGAAGTATAGGAAATATCTGTCTTCACTGAGTCTAAATACAGTAGGAGTTAATATGAAGGGACAGATAGGCTGTGTGCAGACCAGCTTAGAAATATCTTCTGTTAGAGGCACATATATATTTCTATATATTTATACACACAGAGAGAAGGACATGCAAAGGAGGGTCATTATTGCCATGGCAGTTGCTCATATGTGTAATATATGTGATCTCAGAAGGGTAATAAATTACATTTCAGCCAGTGATGTATATTTTGATTAGTTTCACTTCCAGAATGTTAAAACACAATGAAATATATTTTTGAAATGAGCAAGTTTCATTTTTTTTCCGACTTGGCTCTTTTTCCACTTTGGTATTTGAGGGTTTTTTAATTTTTTTTTTTTATCCAAACTTCTGCTTTGAGTGTTTCATTGTTTATAATGAATCCTGAAGTGAACAGTGACAGGTTCCTGTGTACTCACAACCTGTCATCTCTATGTTTACTGGCAGAAAGAGTGAAAAAGAGTAACATCCATGCTCTCCTCTGCTTCTCTTTCAGGTGATTGGAGCCCTCGTCCTTGCTGTTGGGATTTATGCAGAAATTGAAAGACAGAAGTACAAAACTTTAGAAAGTGCCTTTCTAGCCCCAGCTATTATTTTAATACTTTTGGGCGTTGTAATGTTCCTGGTATCCTTTGTGGGTGTACTGGCTTCTCTAAGAGACAATTTATGCCTTCTTCAAGCAGTAAGTGTTGGAATTTTTGTTCCTAAGGCTTGATGCTTTTGCTTTTCACTGTTCCATGAATTCATATCCAGAACTATGTGTGCACTGAAAAATATTTTAACAAAGTTGCTGTTTAAAAACTTCTAATTAAATCTGAATTTCGTGGCTGTGGCTCCCTCAGGGAGCAGCAGCATTGTGCTGGTCCTTGCCCATGACAGGACCAGCTAGGGTCTGAGCCCAGTGCTGGGAAAAGGGGCTTCCCAGCAGTTAAGGTGCTGTGGAAAATACCCAGGAATGTGAGTTATTATCTGTTGCTGTGTATCTTCTGCAAACTCAGCTACTGACGTACCAGTTGATGCTGGCTGCTGGTTTCAACCCAGAGGAAGAAAGAGAGAAGCCCTGGCTCAGGCTGACATCTGGTGTGGCTGGAGTCTGTCTCTCCTCCCCTGGGAAGTGGGATGTAGAGGGGAGATGGAGAAATGTGTGTTCAAAGATAGACATGGAGCTCGGGCCTTTGAGAGAAGAGCCCTGAAGGTGAAATGAAAGGGACAAGGGTGTTTTTTTTTTCCCCCAGTGCTTCTGAAAAGGTGAATTTTAGGGAAATTCCTGGGTAACGCTATGGTTGCAGGGGGAAGCTGCATGTGTGACTAATTAAAATTAGTGTGTAAACTTTGGTTTCACCTGCACAGAATCACACAGTTTGGGCTGGAAGGGACCTTTTAAATGCCACCTAGTCTAGCCCCCTTGAAATGAGCAGGGACACCTTCCATTAGACCAGGTTGCTCAAAACCTGACCCAACCTGGCCTTGTCATGTCAGTTGAGTCTAACAAAATGTTAAATATGTGGTTTGTTATGGAGGGCAAAGCCAGAAATAACCGTGGATTTTGAAGTTATACTGGAATTTTACTGAGAGCCCCTCCTTAGGCTTCTGTCACGCTGAGCATGGTGGTGTGTCAGATGCCAGGAACATTTTCTGTTCCTGTTCTGGTAGCAAGCCCAGCTGGGTGTTCAACAAAGCAAGTCCCTGATGCCAGCTTCCCAGGCTGATTCCAGATTTAGCAGGAGAAAAGATTCACCTGACTGGTGAATTCCTGACACTGAGCACACAGAAGTTAAAGCAGCTTTCAGAGGAGAGCATTAGGGATTATCTTCAGATGAGGGATCATCAAACTTCACTCCTGCTGAAGTTCATTGTTACACAGCAGACCTAAATTCGCCTAACACCCGTCTTTTATGCCTGAAGGGTTGGAAAAACATTTCAAGTACTGGCCTGTTGCAGCTCTCTCTCAGTGCAATAGATTTCTTCATATTTTTCACATTTTGCACATGCTTTGATGGGCAGTCATGAATGCACACGTGGTTGTGTGTGAGTGCATTTGTGAGCACGTGTTTGTGTACTGGCAAATGAATGTGGGAAGCAACACGCTAAAAGGTACCAAGCCTGGGATTTTGCTTTGATTTATCACTGGCAGTGTAGTTGAAGGTGGTTTGGATTATTTTAAGGTGTGCTGCTTCATCCACTGATTGCAAGCTAACAGGTAAGTACTGGTTTTGTACACAGGAAACATAAAAACATGAAGTGTGGTGTGGTTTGCAGCAGTCCATCAATGTGCTTCTCTGGGATGCTGTTGTGGAAAGGAGCATCTTGGCAGGATAATTACATCTCATGGGTTTGAGTCTGTCCAGAGCAGAAAAATAATGTGCTTGCCAACTGGGCAAAACCCAGAAAAAATTAAGTGAGGAAAAAAAGCTTTCCTGTGACATTGACAGTTTTAAAAGAACAAACCCATAATTTTATATTTTCCTTTAAAATGCCATGATGAAAGCCAAGTGTACTGGCAATTGAATGCTAGACTTAAGGGCACTAATTGAAAGAGTAATTGGAGTTCTGTGTAATGACTCACTTGCACTTGTTTTCCTGCAGTTCATGTACATCCTTGGTATCTGCTTGCTGATTGAGCTGACAGGTGGAGTGGTGGCTCTGATTTTCAGGAACCAGGTGAGCTGCTTGCTTCAGGCTTTGATATGCTTCAGCTCTGGTACAAAACAGCTCTTGTCACCTGAGCACTCATTGATGGAAGTCTGGAGACAGGTCCAGGCTTTTCAGGGTTCAGTGATGGTGAGGTTTACCACCATTCAGGAGACAAATTCCAGGTTCATGAACTTGGAGGAAATCCGGTGCCTACGAATGTGTAGTGCAGGCAGAACGAGTTTCCAGCTCTTCGTGTATGACAAAATGCTTTCTTCTGTTTTGCCATCTGGGTCTGACTGCTAATTTGGGAAGTTTCCAGATGGACTTGGAGACTGTTGTTTTTTAGTGGCCCAAATGTTTTGCCTCAGTTAAAGGACAGCTCTTCCCTGCCCACATCCATAAGCAACATAAAAAATTTATGTAGGAGACTCCATCATTGACAAGCATGCTGCAACTGTATTCAACCCGTGATTTTTCTTCACAGAAAGCAGCAGACTGTTTTTTTCAGTTAGAAATGCTTTAAAACATAAATGTATTCACTGTGGCAAGTACTTGATGTCTGTGCTTCGATTTATAGCAGGACAACTACGCTTAGGGACAGGTTTCTTCCCTTGTTTTTCAAGGTTAGTGCAGAAGTTTGGGCTAGTAGGGGAGAACAAGAAAGTACTTATGGAAGCTTAGGGTAGTAACCTCTATTTAAGTCCTGTTTGTTTTCCATGTCATGTGCATTTTTCCCATTTCTTTCTCTACTTTCTTTTCAGATCTGTAGAGTCTAAATTAAATTCTTGACCAGTTGGGAGGGTTCTGTGTTATTTCTCATCACTGATGTGATAATCCTTTTTGTTCTGGTTAGTTTGCAAGTGTTGCAGTTAGTAATACTGAGAAGATGAGTAGGTGTATTTCAGGTTTTCTGACCTGTAAGGCTTTGACTTTGTCCATTTCAGCAGCTGGATTGAAAGGGAAGTTGTCACATTCTGGTTGTGATTAGTCCCTGGCTTTGCTGTGCTGAGATTGTGCTGGATCTTGAAAACTAAATACTCTTTTTTGGTTTTTTCCTTTTTATCATCATCTGAACTTTAAAAACACTTTGTTGATTTTATTTCTAATATGCCATACTGAGGAGATACCATTTTACATCTGCTGTTGCCTCACTGCCACATTTCTCAGAACAACAACTATAAAACATCAGGTACACCTTTTATTCCACTCCATGTGGAATAAAACTATCTATCCCGCAATTATGGACTCTTTGGAAAATCAAATTAGTGGAAAATCCATGGGAAATAAAATTCATGGACGGTGGTGACACAGTCAAGTCTTGTTGCTGGGGGCGTGGTGCAGACCAGGGTGTCAAGATCCACCACTCAAACCCACTGCTCTGGCATCCAGAAGGTGATGAGGGTCCCCAGTGGCAGGGATCCTGCCTGGGGATAGCAGGGCCATCTCTGGGAGATGCTTGGAGAGTCCCAGCAGTGAGGGGTGTTGCACTTCCCAGCCCATGCCCAGCAGTGAGGCTG
This sequence comes from Cettia cetti, assembly GCA_013401135.1. Lineage (NCBI taxonomy): Eukaryota > Metazoa > Chordata > Aves > Passeriformes > Sylviidae > Cettia > Cettia cetti. The sequence goes on along the minus strand of VZUI01036389.1, from coordinate 16,510 downwards.
CTGCCTTGGAGGAGAGCAGATGGTTGGTCCTTGCAGGGCTGTGCTAATTTTTTTTTTTTTATGAGTGTTCTGGTTTTTATCTAAGAAAAGGAAAAAAAAGAAAAAAAGCCTTTTCTTTAGTGCTCATCAGTTACACTTGTCACTTTAACCTGCTCTTCTGTTTCTGTTCCAGCCCTGTTGTGCAACCCATGAATCTTGTTTTCCTTTTGCTTTTTAGACCATCAAATTTTTGAATGACAACATTAGAAGAGGAATTGAGAACTACTACGATGATTTAGACTTCAAGAACATCATGGATTCTGTTCAAAAACAGGTTTCTTAGGGTTTTTTTTCCCTTCCTTGGACTAACTCAGCAGCAGCTTTGAGTTTTTCCAGTGATGTGACAATCAAGTTGTTGCGGATGAGGGGGGTGAGATCTCGTGTGTCATCTCTTGTGATGTTCCTGCTGAATTCATCCAGAATTCCAGCTGGCATTTAAAACCCTCTTACATCACTGCAAAAAGAGAGGACCAAAATGCAGCTTTTGCCTTGGCAGGTGCAATTCAAATGCTCAAGGTCAGGTCCTACAATCCTGTAGGTTTAAAGTGGCCCCACAGCTGAATTCAGACGAATTCAACCTAAATTGCACCCATGGCCTTGCACTCAACGTTTCTGCTGGCTGGTCCAAGAGATTGAGGAGCCTCTTGTTAACAGGAGGCATTGGATAAAGAGAAATGAGGTGGCATTTAGGCTGCTACAGCCTGGGCCCTTGTGTGGCTGCTCCAGGGCATGCACAGAGCTCTTTACCAAGGTGGTTATTGGGAGGAAATACCAATGGAAGAGTATCTACCTGTAATTGAAATTCAGAAACTGTGGTGAGCCCAGCTGAGCATTACTTAATGGCACGTGGCGTTGACTCACAGCCTTCTTTTTCTTTTTTTTCTTTTTTTTAATAAGGCTGGTCTGTTCAAGTGTTTATTGGGTTATTGAAGAGTTCTGCCACGCAGTTCAGAGACTGTAGAAGAAGCAGAAAGTGTTCAGAAATGTGATGTCAGGGCCCATGTGATGTCCATGATCATGCCAAGTAATGGTTATTAAAAAAATTGACTTAGGAAGTGAGACATATATTCTAGGACATCGTTATGGAGATGGCAGCCTGCTTTGAAAAACAAAGTTAGCATGGAAAGTCTGTCAAAAGCAGACCATCCTGAGGAAATTTTGTCATTAGACTTCATAATGTCTTTAAAGTTTCCATGCACTGCCCAAAATTATGGATATGTACACATTAGTGATTAAATTAACTCCTCCTTTTCCCTTTGCTTGAATTATAAAGTGAATATTTATATTAAGTCAGTGTAAACTCACAGTATTTGTTTGCCAGCTTTCAGTTCTTCTAATTACACCCACAGTGTTTTGGTGAGATTAATTTATGCCTTAGAGCAACGCTTTTGTCTTTTAGATGCAATTGGAAATGCAGTTGTCATCTTTAAAACAATTGCAGAGGTAGATCACAGGTCAAGATAGAGCTGATGTAGAAACATTGCTTAATGATGTCCAGAGCTGGATAAGATAATTTTTCAACTCAGAAAAGATGGGAGGTGGAACTTAGCACCGAGTGCTTTGCTCTGGCACCCTGGGTTATAGTTCAGTGAGTGACATTATATCTTTAATTCTTTTAAATTTTATTTATCATATACATTCATACATGCCTTGCTGATAAAATGACAGAATTTTTTGGTAGCTCAGGGCTTTTAAAATTGTTTTATTCTTACTTTGTTTTCTACTTGTTCAAAGAGTTTAAGGTATAAATTATTTCCTTTCCATTTGGAATCATAGAACCATTTAGGTTGGAGAAGACCTTTAAGATCATCGAGTTTTATGTCTTTTTTTTTTTTCCTCTCCAGTTTAAGTGCTGTGGTGGGGAGGATTATAGAGATTGGTCCCAAAATGTGTACCATGACTGTGCAGCTCCCGGACCACTGGCTTGTGGGGTGCCCTACACTTGCTGCATCAGAAATAAGGTAAGTCCTGGCATCTCAGCATCATTGGTGTTCACTTAAAAAGGCACCTGGCTTTAGGAAGTCTGGGGTAAGAAGTGAAAGAAAATGCGTCCTTTCCTCCCCCTGTGGATATGTGGCTCTTGACAGCTTGAAGGGGAGAAAATAATGGATTAGATGTGTTGGCTGTGGGCCATTTTGCTGACCCACTTCCCAGCCCCAGAAGGGATGCCGGGAGCTCCACTAATCTTGTGTCTCATGTCTGAACCAGAGCTGCTTAAAATTCAGTTTTTCTGGTGCTTTCCCCAGGTTTTGCTGCTCCAGCTTTGCCAGGAAGCCTGGGACCTGGTGGCTTCCGTGGGTGGGGGTCAGAGTGATGTGCTCCTGCTGCTGTGTGAATTAAAAACCAAACAGAATGGCCTTGTCATCTCCAGAATAATCCAAAAATGTGGGCAACTGACCTCAGGGTCAGGGCATGCTGACAACCTATCCTTGAAAACTACCTGCCTCTAAAATCCTGGAAGGACTGGAGTCTGAAGCAGTTTCTCAGTCTGTGACTAACTGGTGCTAACTTGGTGCTGACGGCACCAGGAGCAGGCGTTGAATTTCATGCAAATGTGTTTTAATTAATTCTATAATTCAGTGCTCTTCGTCTGAGGGATACATGTAATGCTGATTTTGATAAAAGAAGTATTCCTCAACTAGTCCAGTACAGGCAGTCCCTGCCTCACTGGGTTTTGGTCTCTAGTGTGAACACGAGACAGAGATTGGGTGTGTGTAAGAGCAGAGCTCAGGATGGATGTCCTGCTGCTGCCCTTTCAACATCTGCCTTGAGCATGGCTGTTTAATTAAACGAAAGGAAAATAGATGCAATGGTCCTGTCAGTAATCCTGCTAGGTGTTGCTGAGAAATGTGTGTCATAGGAAGGTGTTTATTACGTGTGCTCACACATTTTTGGTGTGTGGGAATGGGTCTGTTTAAATCCGCGATGAGCTTTGATTTATTCTCAGAAACCAAAGCTGAATAGTTATGCTTTGAGCCCTCGGTGTTTGAGAGAAAGAATTTGAAGCTGGATGGAGCAAAACAACTCAGGATTTTGCCTTCAGGAAAGGGAGAGCACTGAAGTAAAAACTTCTCCAGGGAAAAACGGGGAGTATATTCTCCATAAACTTCACTGACAGCTGGGGAGGGAGCGGGTTAGGCTGCTTGTAGCCCATAGAGTGTTAAGCTCAGGGAAGTTGACAGGCAGGAAGAAGCCCCAAATGGAAGTGTGGTTCCTCCAGGTGCTGCAGCAGGTGAGGGCTGGTGGCTCTGCAGCAGGGAGATGATGTTGCTGTGCTCTGTGCAGTCCAGGCACGGTAACACCAGCACCAGGGCTGTGCATGGCTGCCTCAGGGAAAAAAACAACCAGAAGATGCATCAATCTTGTGTGTTTGACAAAACCTTCCAAATACAGGCTGGTTTCTGTTCTAGAAAGCTGCAGATATAGTTTGTGATTACTCATTGGCTTTGTAGTTATGGAAAACTCCTGCTAATGTTGGTGCCTGGATTCTGATCCTCTGTAAAAGCCTTCTGCTAACAGGAGCCAGCTCATCCTGGGGGGGCTCTAAAGGAACTATGTTTAAGTCAAATTATTTATTAGAGACTTACACTAGTACAGCAGATAGAAAGTAGTCCCAAACACCTTTAATCCTCTGTTTCCAATGCGTTTATCTCCTCTGTGTACATTTGCTTACATCACAACGTTCTGTCAGCAAATTCCGTGTTTAAAGTTAAGTGAGGGGACTGCCTTCCTTGTGGTCACATATTTTGGGAGTGACCACGTGTCAGTCAGTCAGCCTTCAGCAGTTTTAGGAACATGAAATCACTCACAGCCAGCACAACACACTGGTGCCTAATATTGATATTGACTTCCAGTTTATGTGTATTTATTATCTGTGGTTGGCAGGTGAGTAGCCCACACGGTTTCCCAACAGCCCTGTGGAATAGTCCAAGCTTTTCCTTCTAGGAATGTGCTGAACCTTGTTTGTCAGACAGTTGTGTGTTCAAGGTGAGAGCCCAGATTTTTTGGGGGGCTTAAAAACTTCCCTTTTCCTCCATGTCTTTGGCTTTGTTCGCTGCTTCCTTTGATGCCAGTGGGTTTTTACATGGGTAATTTTTAATTGAAGGACAGTCCCTTTTAATATTTTTGGGTTGGCTTTTCCAGGCTTTCAAGGTAGAACCTTGGAACCCACAGAAGGCATGACATGGCTACAGAAAATGCCTTAGTGATCTATGGTGAATGCAAGCACTCAGTCTCTTTTAAATATATGGGGTTTATATTCATTTATATAATGGTATTGTATGAATATTGTAATGAATTCAGTCTCTCAAAAAGCATTCATAGTATTGGAAGTTGTTTGAAACTGAAGATGTTTCTGAGCTTAAATTATTAAAGCTTTAAAAGGAAATCCAGCTGTTTGTTCTGTGGAAGCAGCTGTGTCACACAGCTCTGTCACAGCTCCCATTGGTTGCCGGTGCCACCCTGGTTTTGTTGGATAGAAATGGCTCAAATGTCTTGTGACACACTGACAATACTCATTCCTCTAAATACCACGTAGAGCTCTGACTAAATCTGACACTGGGGCTGCTGGGATAAACTGGTGTTGGACTGGGGAATAACCCTGTTGTTGCTTCTATGTGAGCTGGATGAACACAGAGTAAAAATAATACTTTTGTGATTTTAGTTTCCTGCGGCAGTTCATATCTGTTGTTTTCTTTTCAGACTGACATTATCAACACCATGTGTGGATACAAGACCATTGACCAAGAGGTAACATAACCAGTGCCCACCCTGTCTTGGCAGAAGGGTGCTGCTTCTCTGCTTTTTTTTTTTTTTTTTTTTTTGATCTGTTATAAAAGTGTTTTCTGTGTGCTTTAATCTGCCGGGCAGTTAAAACGGCGATTAAAATGGTTCTTTTTTTCCTGGAATAATTTCCATATATGAGGCAAATCTAATCTTGTTTGATTTTTGTGTATTCCCTTCTTTGCATTTTCCACGATTCCTTGTTTGTTGACAACTTCCCCAAGCTAATTGCACAATTAATGCACAAAAAAGCTGCTTTCAAAATCTGAAGCAGTGACTTGAGCCGGGGAAAGTTTTTAGTACTTAAAAGCCAGAGTTTCTCACCGAATAAAATCTGCATTGATAAAAGCCAGCTTAGCTGTTTTTCAGTATTTTATATCCCAGGAGTGGGTGTTTTATTTTCAAGCTTGTGACAGTATTCCTGGAAGAGCAGTGGGGCTTCCCTGGTTGTGTTGGCCGCCTGCTTCTCCCTCCAGGAGTGGGATGGGGCCTCCTTCCTCAGCCTTCCCTTGGGGAGCAGCCCCAGTGACTCCGGAGGGGAGACTGCCGGCTCGAGGCGGTAATTGCAGAGTGATTAGGAAGGGAAATCGGTAATTAGATCTGCCCGGAGTTCTCCACTCCTGGCTTTGGAGTGCTGGGGCGGGGCGGGGGGCTGGTCTGAAAAAGCTCCTCTCCCCAGCTCATTTGAGGCCCTTGGAGCACAATGCCAGCCTCGGTTGTTGGTTTTTGGGATTACCGGTTATCTTTAAATACAACTTGTCTTCGTTTAGGTTCATTGATTTGTGGCTTAATCACCTGAACGCTCCAGCCGGGCTCTAACGCGGAGCACTTCAGCATATGCTTAACTTTACCCCATTCATCTGCTTAGGACCCTCTGCAGCCTCAAGTGCTTTCTGTATTATGGGCTGGGGGTCACGGAACACCACAGCTTGCAGGACCGAATCCAAAATCCTCTTGTTCCTGTCCTCTTTAGGATCTTTTTGCAAACCACTTGGTCCACAATTCATATTTTTCCGCTGCTGTATTTTTGACTTGGAAGCAGAGATGACAGCTAAAGAGAGACTTCTCTGCTTTCCAGGTGATCTTAAATGAGAATTGGGTGCATTTCTTGTTGAAATATAGCTGCAACAAACAGGTTTCAGACAATGAAATAACTCAAGTGTGGAATAACTTATAAAAGCTAGAGTAATTTGTTGAGGTGTGGAGCAGCTTAACCACAGAAGGAAGAGTTATCGATGAGGTCTTTGTTAAACTCAGTGGGATTAAAGAGGTGGGAAGGCAAACCAAATCTGCCTGCCTGAGTTCTGAGTCGCCACATGTATCCCACCCCAGTGGAACTGCCTGCTGAACCCTTACTCTGGTATTTTGCAGCGCTTGAGTGTTCAGCATGTCATCTATGTCCGAGGGTGCACGAATGCTGTGCTCATTTGGTTTTTGGACAACTACAGCATCATGGCTGGCGTGCTGCTCGGCATATTGCTGCCCCAGGTAAGAGAGGGCCTTGAGAGGGAAGATCTGACTTGCTGCTAGCTGAAACCTCATTTGACCGTGATCATAATTTTCTTTTCTAATTTAGTGTGACTGATAAGCTGAGGTGGCATTCTGGAAATTTAGTAGCATCGCTGTGATGTGCTGCAGGGTTTGGTGGGGTAATTCGCTTCTGCTGGGGGTGGGGGTTCTTTTTTGAGTCCTCCCCTAGCGTGACAGCTTTCTAATGCTCCAGTGAGATGTGCTGTCTGACTGGGGCTGCCCTTCCTCTGGCAGTTCCTGGGGGTGCTGCTGTCCTTGCTGTACGTCACGCGGGTGGAGGACATCATCACGGAGCACAAGCTGAGCGAGAGCCTCTTCGGGGACGCGCGCCACCGAGGAGCTGCCCCCGAGTTCGCTGGGGCCGGCTGCTGCATGTGCTACCCGGGGTGACTTGGAGAGCCCAAACCGCAGCAGAACCAGGCAAACCCAGCAGCTTTGGTCCCTGCTGGCTGTCCCAGACTGTGTGGGGGTGGCGAAGCAGCCAGCAGCCGGCCCTGGGTGCCACCGGGACACACCGGAGGGGCCCCGCGCTGCCGGCGGGACACACTGGAGGGTTGGGTCTGTGGATCATTAAATCTCCCCTGAGTGATTGCTGAGTGATAACCCGGCCAGAAAAACTGGAGAAAATTTGAACCTTGATTTCTAGGAAGTGTCTTTGCCTCTTGGGGTGTCGTATTTAAGTGTTTGTCCTTTTCCAAGTTTATTTTCTTACTCCTTCCAGAGAGATTTCTTACTGATTGACATGGTGAATATTAAACGTGTGTTTAATAATGGGGTTTTATGCTGATCATGGTGAATTTACTGACAATAATGGATGTGATGCTGGTCACTTTCATTGCTCAGTCTTCTGTGCCTTTTAATAATGGGGCAAATGCCAATGTCAAATCAGTCAGGTAATGTTTGTTCTATTTTTTAATGCAGTTTATTACTGTCTGGCTTTTGTATAAACTTAAAGGATGTTTGAGTCTTAGATGTACTGTATTTTTCCCCTTTAGTAAATTAACTAGGTGATTTATGACTTCATATTTTTTTGGAGTTCTGTACGTCAACCTGTTTCTAAAATTTACTGTCGAAATAAAAACAATGAGTCGTTTTTCTTTAAAAAAAAGAAAGTGCACGGGTTTTGTTTAAAATGATTTTTATTTTCTTATGTAAGTTAAGCCTGTCCCTCAAATGCTGAATCAAAAGGCAGAAGTAGCAGGAGCTGTGATTCTGACTTGGGTGCTGCCTGCCTGGGGTTTTGGAGAGTCACTGAACATCTGTGCCTCCCTTGCTTCTAAACCAAGAGCTCTGGGGTTTTTGTTAGTGTTCCTTTGTCCTGAGCATTTCTCTGCAGTCTCTCCAGCCCCAGCCAGGCCTGCAGGCAAAATGCAAAACCTAATTATCTTAATATTTCAATTAAACCGAAGTCAGGATGAGAATAAAGCAGGTTTATATCCTGAATGTAAATCTCTGCTTTTCCGAACACTCCACTAAGAAAAACAGGGCAACATCTGATACTATTCTCTCCTTGCTGCTTTTTGTAGTTGTGTCTTTAAAAAATTTCCTTGTCCTGGACTTTTTCCTCTGCTTTCTTCAAAACTCAGCGTTTGCTGCTTAACTCTCTGCCTTCACCAAGAATTTCTGAGCAACCTTCATGCATTTCCAGGAGCCAGAAAAAGACTCATCCAGTTCTTTGGAGCTCCTGATGGTTTCTAGGGAGAGAGATCCCAGCCCAGCAGGACAGTGCGAGGTCCTACACAGCACGCTCTAGTGTTGGGCCCTGCACATGGCTACTGCTTATTTAATTGCTCCTTTTCACCCAAATTTTCCTAGTCTCTGTCTTGAATCCTGTGTTCTGGTGAATTAAGAAGCAAGGTGTGTTTTAAGGGTGGATTTGTGTACAAAGAAAGGAAGGAGGATGGAGCTGACTGCTGGGGAAGGATGGGAAAATTGAAGCAGAAGTTGGTTTGTAGCAGAGACTGGGCTGGGAAGGTGGGAATGAAAAAGATAGTTTTCTCCTTTGATAACAAAAGTTTGGGGTTTTTTTTCTAATAGCGTTTTGTAAATGTGTGTGTGGGGGTGGTGTGAAATAGGAGATAGCCCAGAAACCAGGAGGTGGTGAAAGCGTGGTTTAATTTCAAGTGGTTTAAATGAAGTGGGGAGAGCATTTTGGGATACAGGAGAGCAATTATCCCTTAAGAAGAAACTTTGTGGTCTGTACTGAATTTTCAGCCTTCCCCAGTGTCATTCACCGTGTTTGGGTGGCAGTGATGTCAACCTGACAATCACAAAGTAAACCCTGTGTGATTTTGTTTAATAAATGATTGATTCAAAAACTACTGACCCTTCCCATTGCCTAGGATCTGAGGAAATTAACTCTTGGCTTCACAGACAGTGGTGATTGGAGGGAGAGGCTTGATGCCTATTGGGAGGTGGCTGGAGGAGAGAAATGCAGCAATTCTCTGCTCAGCTGCCTTCTCCAGAGAGCTGATGAGAAAATTGTCTTCAGATGGGCGAGGAATGCTGATGTAATTTAATCCCTGTCCTCCTGGCAGCAGCCACAGCTGGGCTGCTCCTCACAGATGCATCCTTAACCTGATTTAAGAAAATGCTCCTTGGCTGCTCCTTAAAAGACTGAGACAACTCCACAAAATCCCAGAACTATGGATTATTCTGTGTGTGTAGTTTTTGAGCGCTCTGATGACTGAGCTGCCAGTGGTTCATGCTCCACGTGTTCCTGCTTTCCATCACCATCCAGAAAAAGAGATTTACCTCTCTGTTTCATGAGGCCACAGAGGCACAGACTCGGCACAGCACCTGGGGCATGCATGCTGGCAAGCTGGGTACCTGGCTGGAGAATCGTGCACAGAACCTGCTGTGTCTGCTGCCGCTGAGACTTGATAAAAATCCTTAATTAGCGCAGATCCGGAGGAGAAATGCCGAGCAGGTCTCCCTCTGGTGGTATGGATACCGCAGGGCACTAATTACATCTCTGCTCGCTGGGGATTAAATCTCTGCCCCCTTACGGCACCAGGGTTTCTTCGGTGGCCCTTTCCCCTGCTCTGCTGCAAGAAGCTCCTTTGTGCAGGCACAGCTTCCAAGGAAGTCCCTCCATTAGGGGTTATCATCTGTTCCTAAGGCAGGGAGGGACACTCAGGACACAGCTGCTGGCTATAACTTCACCTTCGTTCTTGGGAGGTGGGATGAGCTGATTTCCTTCGATGGGGAAAAATATCAGTGTTTTTAAGATATAAGAACTATTTGGATAAAAGTTGTTTTGTAAATTTGTGTTCCTAAAGCACTTTTCTTCACTAGGACTTCCCAGTGTTCACGAGTTTTCTGCACCAGCTGATTATTCAAAGATTCTTGTGTGGTTTCAGGAATTGATTTTTTGGTAAGAAAGAATGTGCAGAGGGCCGGTGCTCCCACTTGCCGGGATCCTGTGGGCTGTGCTGGGCCAGGGAGATCACCTCGACCACAGTGACACCAGCAGCACGGATGCTGCTTCGGGTTTGCCTCCTCATTTAATGTCTTCTGGGGGAGCGGGGAGAGAGGGCAGCATCTCCATCTGTGGGGGGAGAGCAGTGCTGCTTGTTTGTCTTGTCAAAATTACACCCAGTACATCGTGCTGCTCAGAACTGACACGGCTCCATCTGTTTGTGCCCTCGGGATGGAAGTGCTGCTTGCTTTGGATTCAGCTCCTGGCCCGATCTGTCTCTGCAGCGCTGAGGGATAAACTCTGCCCCGCAGCAGCGTTCGGAGCCCTCGGCAAAGGCAGCTGTTAATGCCCTCAGGAAAGGGGGAGTCCCCTGCCTTTCCAGCGGGCTCCTTTGAAGGAGGTACTTTTTTTTTTTTTTTTTTTTTTTTTTTTTTTTTTCTGTGGGAAGTTTTGTCCTTGATGAAGAACTGAAAGCTGGAAAGGGGAAGAGAGGAGCTGCCTGGGATGTGCACACACCAGGACAAAGCTGCCTCATCCTTCTGGGCGTTGGGTACTGGTTTGCTGATCCCAAGCCCATCACAGTGCTCACGGTGAGGAGAAGAGCCAGGGGGAATGGAGCCCTCTGGGGTCCCTGGAGCTACACACAAAGCTGGCAAAGCTGTTGAGCTGCTGTGGAATACTGGTTCTTGGAGAAATCTGTGTGCAGGGCTTTGAAGTTTCTGTGGTTTTTTCCACTATAACTGGGTTTTGCCGACTGGGACAGGTGCCTCTCCCCCTCTTTCCCAGCGGGGCTGTTGTGCTCTCTCTGGTCCCGTGCAGCACACTCCTTTGCTGGGATGGGGAAGTGCAAATTCACCTCACGCTGCTTGCTGGGAAGGGTGGAGCAGAGGTGCACACCGTGCCTGGAGCTTGGCTGGATGACTCGGGGAACACGGTCCTCTGGGGAAATGGCCAAATCCGTGCCTGGGGGCGGGGAGAAGATAAGGACCAGGTAAGAAACTTCTGTGTGAGTTCCCAAAGCCTTGTCCCTCCTGATGACAAGAGGACAGAGCCTGCAGGAAGTGTCCCTCAACCCGAGGCCGTTGCTCAGCAGAACTGGTCTATCCCCTGATGGTCTCCAGCTTCCCGTTGCTTGGTATCTCCTTAAGCGGTGTTAATTCTCCAGGACAGGGAGGTGGAATATCCAAGCCCCGAAAGAGCTCCATCTCTGGGCTTAGCTCACTTCCCAGCCAGCTGTTAGCTTATTTCCATACAAAGTGGATTTATGCTGCTGAAAGCACCCTGATGCACCTGAGGGAACGAGGTCTCTACGGAATGCTCTCTGTTTTAGCCCAGTACAGGAACAGGGACAGCAGCAGGCTGGCTGGCATGTGCTGTGTGAGCAGTCCCCTTGCCCAGCCAGGCAGGGATGAGATTGTCAGCAGCACCCCTGTCACCCCTCATCCTGCTATCCCAACCCTGGCACCTTGTGATCGGGGCAGGATGTGGCCCTGCCACCCCCAGCCCGGTGACAGCAGCAGCGGCTCGCCAGCCCCCCACCCCAATTATTGTTGGGTGTCGCAAAAGACATTGAAAAGCAAGGAGGAGAGCTGTGAAGAGGGTCATTTTAGTGGCTCTTTCTCTTTTTTTTTTTTTTTTTTTTTTTTTTTTTTTTTTTTTCCCCGAGAAGGAAGTTAGAAAAGCAGAGCCCTCAAAGCCGCATTGAAAGGGTGACAGAGACGGGATAATGCGTAAGACTGAGGGAAGGAATCTCAGAGCACTCGCCACGGTGTTTTAATGATCTGTTAACAATTGCCCCTTTCAGGGAAGAACATATGGTAGATGGTTTGCTTAAAAAAAAAAAAAAAAAAAAAGAAAAAAGAAAAAAGAAATTACTTCAGAAACGTAAATGATGGTGGAAAATGGTGGGGATTGCGGTGAAGAGCTGGGGGAGGGAGGTGTAGCCTCCGGACTGAGGGGATGTCAGATGATGAGAGGATGTCAGATAATGCATCCCTGAGCACCGGGGCTTTGCTGGGGCCAGAGACCCCGAAAAACGCCGGCAACCGGGACCCGCTGGGGGGAACTGGGGCTGGTGGCCTGACAGTGAAGGAAACTGATGAGGGTGCTGATAAAACGTGGGGAGCTGCTGGGAGCCTTTAGGACATGGGCTGGAGCATCCGCCCCCAGGTCGTGCTCAAGCCCAGCTGCGCGGGCAGGGCTGGTGCTGCTCCCCTCCTGCAGCTGGGGCAGATGGTGACAATGCTCTGGCTGCACGCAGGTGCCGAGTGCTTCGAGGCCCCCCTGCTGTTACCTGCCTCGAGATCATTGCCTTCCTCCCACTGCAACCTGTTGGCACGAGTTTAAATTGTGGCTCACCAAAATCACACGCACACAGGCTGCTGGTAACTTGTCTTTCAGAGCTGGGCTGCAGCTAAACTATTGGATTAGAACTGCAGTTTGTGTGAAAACACACGGATTTTTTAAAAAACAAACTTGTTGCAAACATGGTTTTTTATCGAGATACAGGGGTCAGGCTGGGTGCTCAGCTTTACAGAGGTCCTGGCTTGGGCAAGCAGGAGGGGCTGTGCCCAGGTTCGTTATGCACCTGGACTTTGTGGAAGCAGATGGTCCCATCTGGATATAAAATCGTCACCTACTCAGCACTGCAGTAGTGCAGGACAGGAGAAGGCTTCAATTCAAAGGTTAGGAGCTTGGCAGATGGAGCCCAGCGCTGGCTGAAGGGTTGGGAGGGGAGAACAGGCATGGGGTGTGTGCAGATGGGCAGGAATGGCTGGGGAAAGCTGCCTTGGGGCACCATCCCTGCCTGGCAGGGCCACCAGTGCAGGATGTACCACCAGAGGGGCGTAAAGATGTGAGGAAGGGAGCAAGGGAATGGCAAAACCAGAGCAGAGGAAGGGATGATGCTTCCTGAGACTGAATGAAGGGAGAAGATGGGAAGAGACGGGGCTGGCACACGGCTGGTCAGGGAGGGGGTGGGGTCATGCACCGGGAGTGTGGGTGTTGGGGGGATTGGTGTGGGGGCTACAAGCGCATTAAACCCTGTGGGCCAGGCATCACTGCACTGTAGGGTGTCAGATATGGATGGCACAGCCAAGAATGGCAACGGGAGGATCATGAACCAGCTACCAGCAGTGGGAAAATATCCATACCACAGGTCTGAGTCACACCCCTCCTGGCAGCGGGGGTTCGGCTGGAGCAGTGACCCCTGAACCACACCAGGCACATCTCTCTGTGGTGGCAGCGACCTGGCACCAAATTCAGTTGGCAAAGAAAGGGTTAAAGAGCCCCCATCTTGCTCTGTCTCCTGTTGAGGGCTTTGTTGAAGATCTGTAGAGGGGGTGAGTGATGTGTGAGTCTGTAAGGTCGCCTCTGCCCCTTTTTTCCAGATTGGACAGAGTATTTCCTTCCGAACTCCTGGGGTTTGGCAACTTTTTTTTGCTTCTCAAAAGCCAGCTCTGGTGGATTCTGGTGTGTTCAAATTCTGACCAGTGAACCCTCTAAATCAAGAGAGGAAAGGCCATCTTTAATTATTTTGGGGGGCCATTAAGGACCATCTGTCTGTTTGATGGGCAGCTGGGGAGTGAGGAGTTACAGAGGGGCCAATCAATCAGTTTGCTGTGCTCCTAACCCCATCAAGCATCAAAATGCCAGACGTTGTACCTTTGTCCTTATAGGAATGAAGGGCTGATCAGGAAGGTGCTCAGCATGTCCATGGTCTGTGATCATTCCCTGAAGGCCAAAGAAGAGCTGATCCAAGCCAGTAGTGAAGCCTCAGGTCTGTGCTGCCCAGCTGGTGGCTGGAAAATTGACCACTGCCAGCTGGTGAAGTCTGAGCGCTGCTGCTGGATTCTGCCAGAGCTCACCAGAAACTTGGGGTAAAGTTTAAAGAACTTGGAAAACCTAAGTGAAGGAGATGTGTAACCCAGCCTGTCTGCCCAGGGTGGAGGAGAAACCCTTCTTTCCAGCAGGTGAGACAGGCTGGGGCAAGAAGCCGCTCACCACAAAAGGGGAGGGGAGCAAGCCTGGCAGAGCTGGGAATCACATGAGGAGTTTGGCTCCCAGAGAACTGAGCACCATCCTTCTCTGCCTGGGTAGATGCTTGGATGGTTGAATAAATACTGTGGGGGAAGAGGTTTCACAGGACCCACCTGCAGGCATCACACACCACTACCCAACTTGTACTTGGCATTTGTTCTCTGCCTTTCCTCTCCATGGTATTTATTTTCCTTTCCTCTCTCCTACCCAGAGACAATCCAGGTTTTTTTTCTATGCTAAAGACTGTTGCATTCTGATCCAGAATGTCTCAGAACAGCTGTCTGCTCTTGCAGCCTTATGAAGCCATCTCGTTTGGCTGTTTTGAGGGCACATAAGCACGGCCAGAGGTTTATTGTAGATGGGATTGCACGCTGAAAACTCTTGGGCTTTCTTTCAGAGCTTCTCCTCTTCTGGTGAAGTGACAGCATCCCTTGTCCCAGGGCTTATTTCTCCTTGCACAGAATCGTAGAATTGTAGAATGATTCGGATGAAAGGAATTTTAAAGATCATCTAGCTCCACTCCCGGCTGTCTTGGGCAGGGATGCCACCCACTATCCCAGGCTGCTCCAAGCCCTGTCCAACTTGGCCTTGGACACTTCCAGGGATCCAGGGGCAGCCACAGCTCCTCTGGGCAGCTTGTGCCAGGGCCTCACCACCCTCACGGTGAAGAATTCCTTCCCAATGTCCCATCTAACCCTGCCCTTTGTCAGTCTGAAGCCGTTTCCCCTTGTCCTGTCACTCCTGGCCCTTGTCCCATGTCCCTCTCCAGTCCTCTTGGAGCCCCTTTAGGCACTGGAAGGGGCTCTGAGCTCTCCCTAGATCCTTCCCTTCTCCAGGTTGAACACCCCCAGCTCTCTCAGATTGTCTCATAGCAGGGGTTCTGCCAGCCCTTGGAGCATTTTCGTGGCCCCAAGGGACATTTTGATGTGTGATAACAGGTGCTGATGACTGGTCAGCTCTGGCGCTCCCAGCCCTCAGCTGCCCATCAGACGGGCAGACCGCGCTCTGTGGTGTCCAGGTCGGCGCTCAGGAGGTGCTGAACGCCTTCCCGAGGCGGCTCCTTCAGTCCCGGCGGGCATTCCCGGCCCCTGCCCGTGGCCGGCTCCCTCCCGGGGCCGCGCCGCTGCGCCCGCCCGTGCGCTCCGTCGGGGACGCGCTCCAGCCGCCTCTTGCCGGGGCTCGCCTTACCTCTCCACTTTGGATTTTTTATGTATAGATATATAAAAAAATTTCCTTTTGGGCCCCTTCTTCTCCCTCTCCTGTAGGAAAAGGAGGGCGGTGGGGGGAGGAAGGGAGAAATATTGTTTGAATTCACAAAGGGGGGCATCTGGTGCACCTTGCGCCTGGCATCTGTGCTCCTTGTGTCCCGAGCAGCGCGCTCGCACCGGGGCGAGGGGCAGGAGGGGCCGGCGTGCATCTGTTGGCCGCCACAATAAAGTCACAAAACAGCGGCGCGGGCCCGGCCCCGCCGCGCTGCCCTCTCAAAGGGGGACGCGGGGCTGCGGCTCCCAGGTATTATGCGCCGGGTAGGTAGGGCTGGGGCAGCAGCTGCTCCGCCGACCCGCCCGACATATGGCAGCGCAAATCACGGTACCCTCTGAGCAGCCCGGCCGGAGGGAGCGGGGGAAGGACGGGGCGGCCCCCAGGGCAGGTGCCTCGGCGGCGCGCCCGCCGCTGCCGCCGCCGCATCACCGGCCCCGCCGGCGCGCACCGGTGGCCCCGGGGTGGGCGGCGGGCGCGGAGCGGCCGGCGGGCCCCGGCCCCCGGGGTCACCCCCAGGATCGAGAGCGGGCCCAGCCTTATCTGCCCTCCCCTCTCCCGAGCAAACGGCCCCCGGCGGGCGGGCGGACGGGCCGCGGCCGAGCCCCGGCTCGCCAAACGTTCCCGACGCCTGGCAGGCGAGGGATGCGCCGGGGCCGCTCTGGTTACCATATGTTTTCAATAAAATAAGACAAATAGGGCCGGGAGATAGGGATTGCAGTAAAGCTGTTATAAAGCAGCATAAACCAGGCCAATGTAAACGGCAGCAGGGCCCCTCCTGGAAGGGCCGTTGGGTGCCAGCTCCGCACCGGGCGGCCCGGCCAGGTGTGAGCGGGAGCCCGCAGCGGTGCCCCCGCAGGTTTTTATCACGTTCGTGGTAATATGCTGCTTGTTATGCTAACTATGAGTAAACATCCCCGGCCGGGCTTTGTGGCGACGGGAGGGAGTTATCGAAAGTGGCAGTGGGAAGGTGATTTAACAATAAAGTTGTCTTGTTTGCCAGCAGGTGATGTCTGCCCCCAGCCCCATGATTAATGCTTCCCAAAGTACTCCACTTTACAATCTCTTGTAATTATTTATTAAACGAAATCTATTTATTATTATTTTAGCAAACAGCGGTACCAGGTGGGGCTTTCTTTTCCTCTTCAGCTTTTGTTTGAAGGACGTTTGAAGTGGGCAGTCTGAGGCTTGGAAACTCGCTCGCCAGATTTTTTTGTCATCCAATTGCACAGGCACAAAAAAAAAAACCCCAACCCCGCCGGGCCCTTCCTATTCATCCTCCGCTGCCCTCCGAGCCGCCCCTCGAGAAGGGGCGCCCGAGCCGCCGCGGTGGCCGGCCCCCCTCGGCACCCTCCCCCACCCTCCCAGCGGGGCCGTCCGCCCGCCGCTCCGCGCTCCTGGGCAGGCGGAGCGCACAGCCCCGCACCGCCGCGCACCGCA